>ALYI01003498.1:0-57380 GCA_001969225.1 Ceriporiopsis andreanae CBS 279.92
CAGCCGTAAGCTGACGTGTGGCCGCCGATCCGCAGGTTCCAACCAGAGGTTGCTGGTGGACAATACTACCCTCCAGCCGGACCGCCCGCGCAGGCGTTCGTCATGATGAGCCCCGCCCCGAGTGGCTTCCAGCCAGGATACCAGCCGGCGTATCAGACGGGATACGAGCAGTACGGGAACCCGAATGCCCATGTCAACCCGAACCAGAAGACCAACTGAGCGTCAAGGAGCGCTCGCCACCCGGAATTCACATTACATTCATATATACACATCATTTCCCCGACCGTATTATCTTACACGCCACATATCTGCCTCGAACCCCATGCACGCTCGTTAGCCTCTATCTTTAGTTTTCGTTTCCTCGCTTGATCACTCCTTGTTGTCTGTTTCTTCTACACGTACTCCTACCCGCCCTTGGATCCTCAATCTATATGTCTGTTCCGTGTCTCGTCCTCTGTATACGTGTTTCATGTTCAGTACCTTGTGTACAGTATGTCCTTCCGATGTCGATGTCATCTGTATCATAGCGCTCTCACACTTTCTTTCGTTCGTGATCTATAATCTCTGGCTGCCAGAATCCGGGCATCACACAGAAACAAGAGCACACTCTTCCCGATGATGGTTGCTTTAGAGAACGATACTATTCACATTCTTGATAATGTTACCCTTCCGTGACGCGACACCGTAAAACCCTCCATCAACCGCCCAGTCAGTTAGTTTCAACTTCAGTTGGACGGCGGCGGAGGTGGCGGGGGCGGGCACGTCGTCCTGCAAAGAAAGGATGGATCAACATCGGGAACAGTGATCGTGAAGCTGTAGACGGTGGAAGTAAGTAGAAGGAGCCGGCGTACACGTTGACGACGCAGAAGTTGCACTTGACGGGAGGCGAGCTAGCGTTGACGGGGCTCTGTATGGTCTGCGTGAAGCGGCAGAATGTCAGTCACGACGGTGCGGTGCGCGAGAAAGGAGCAAGAGGCGGGGTACGTACAGAAAACGCCATTATACCTGTGAGAGGTGTCGAGTGCTGGTTTGCGATGGAGAGGAGACTGAGGTTTCAGACTGAGTATTTCCACCGATACGAAGTGTCCTTTTATCCTTGGGCAACCACCGTGCGTCTACTACTCCTCCTAGTCGCGTCTTCGCGTCCGGGTTTCAGAGTTCGTGCAGTTGACGGTACATGGCCCTGAAGACTTGGACCTTGATCAACGTTCATCGATCGATCCTAGATGCATGAATTCACTTCCGCCCTGCTAGTACGAGAATCCATTCATACTTCAAAGTTGTCGGTGTATCAGTAGTGAGTAGCAAGCTCAAGATTCAGGGGTGCCCACCGCTTCACTGCTCCCCCTTCACCAGCGCGTCCACTGGCGATATGAACGGAGAGACCACCGCTGGTGATACGAATATGGTTGGGCAGGCCAGTCGTCCGCAAGTCGTTCGCTGATCGACGTCTCGCGTACCACACGAGATAGGGAACTCTGGCAGGCATATTGGATGCAAGTAAGGACCAGTGACCAGTGCGAGGACGAGTGGCGACACGTCGTGACTAGAACGCCTGTGGCGCGAGCTGCACAAGACGATCGATCGTGAAGGCGCACGGCCTGTTCTCTGTGAGGACACGGTGAGTGTAAGCTAGCGAACTAGCGGGAAGCTGGAATAACATTGACAGAGAACACACGTAGTACCGCGACATGCGCGGTTCGCTCTTCCACAAAGATCAACGCCGAAAACAATCAAAAAATGCCTCGACACGAGCGCGTTCCTACCACTTCAAAGTTTCCGTGGAGATATGAACGGATGTTCGGTCGTACCCCGTTCCATTGCCCATCGCCCTTCGAGGGTCTATCGCATAGATGGCCGTCTATCGCTATATCGATGATTGATACCCTAAGCGTTCACGGGGAGTGTCCGTGGAGTCCTATATTCCAAATTATACTGCCCACCGCCTTGGACCGGTTCTTATGAGCCACACTGGGCGACCAGCACCTAAACACCTGAGGGATGTCGCTGAAATGAGAGCAAACTGTACTGACTCAGATTCTGTTGTGATGGTCAACAGCCTCGTGGTGGAGGTCACCTGTGTGGCGCAGAAGAGTCTAGATGAAGAAGTTGTGAAAATGCACGAGACGCCTGTGAGATGAATGGCAGGGTCTTCGTTCGCACGCCGTATACGCGCATGAGCCTCCGCTCTTGCGCCCAATTCACCGAGGGACGCCCATGTTCACCGGTCACCCTGGATATGCATGCGGTGTGCACCTTCTCGCCCTGCCTCGCCCTGCCGTGATATTTGACATATCGTTTGTCGTGGAAATGCGCCAGTTTGTACGTGTGTCTCTAGTCTGAGAGTGCGGCGCAAATTTCGTTGTTCGACCGTACATCGCCGTCCCTACGAGTCGCGCATCGCGGTCAACCAATACCTCCTGCCACTGGCCTCTCCAAAGCAATCTAATACCTGCCTGCCCGCTTCCTTCCACGCCGCTCCATGCACAACCACAGCGCCGCCATGATCAACACGCCGCCCACGAACCCGCTCGCCACCGCGATGCCGCATATCGCGCCGCCGCTCAGTCCGTGCGAGGTCGGGCTGGGCGTCGAGAGCACGGGCACGGAGCTCGTGACGTCCGATCCGCGCGCAGAGTGGAATGCGGTGAGCGCGGTTGCAGTGTTCGTGAGCCCTTTGAGCCCGATGCGTGGCGGCGATGTGGGCGTGGCGATGTGGTGCACTATGTACACGTTCTGGAAGCACGGACAGGTAAGTCAGAATGGAGAGGGGAGAGACACAAATCAGAGAAGGGCGTACCCGGAGGAATGTGTCCCCGAGGAGCCAGTCGCCAGAAGATACCTAGTTCGCCTCCACAATTAGTACGAGAATGAGCGGAAGCCTCAGATATGCAGGACACAAACCGCGTCGTTCGCCTGTATCCCGCCCAAGCACCAGTCGCCGTCGCGCCCGCCCTCGATCCAGCTCAGATCCTCCGGGTCGACCGCATACTCCTGCACGCTATCGCCCGAGCCGATCTTGAATCCGAGGACCATGCCGCGATCGCACCGCACTTGCCAGCCGTCCACCGTCTTCCGCGAGCCGCCGATGCTCGCCCACAGGCGGTCGACGTCATCCGACGGGCCCAGGATCAGCGTCGTACCCGTGTCGAATACCGCGATCGGCGCAGGCGCGCCCTGCACGCGCGACGGCGGGAGCAGGAACTCCGTGCCGTTCACCGTCAGGCTCTGGAGCGGCACCTTCCAATAGTCGTAGATGCTGTCCGAGTTTTTGAGGTTCGTGCCCAGCTGGGAAGGGAACGCCGGATAGACGTCCGTCCACGAGAGCTCGTCCGTGCTGTTGGCATACGTGGGGTCGAGGGCGCCGACGGTGAACGACGAGCTGTCCGCAGTGGACGCGCGCCCGAGGGAGACGCCGAAGAATTTGGAGGAGTCGTTGAATGTTGAGAGCAGGTTGCCGAGGAGCGGACTACCTGCGTTGGGCGCGATGGATGCCTCGAGGGGAAAGGCGAGTCCAAGAATGCCACTGTTGCCCGTCCCTGCGAGCCCAAGCCCCGACGTGTCGTTTGCGAGCGCTGGCGCGGCGGAAACCGCATAAAGTTTCGCGAATATGAAAGATTACCAACGGCCACGAGCGCGTGCAACGGTCGATGTTGTGTGTTCATTGTTAGCAACGTTCAAGTCAGCATGCAAAGTTCAGGGCGGTCCGGGTAAGAGCAGAGAGGAATAGAAATGGAATTCAACAGTCGACATGAGTTGAAAGTCCAACAGGAGACGAAGAGAGCAGCGGCGCACCGAAGACCTGCTGAGCGATCTGGAAAGGGCCGAGTCCGACGGTTTCAGTGCCGACGGTGCCCGAAACGGCGCCGAGGAGATACTCGAGCTCGAATGGCGTGCTGGACAGGTTGAGCGATGGTGTCCTTGAGTACTTCGGCACCGACTGGCAGTCGGACTCTGTGCAATCCGTGGAGACGACCCACTGTGTGCGAGCAGCGACAATTTGGGGAACCGGGAGAGGGTTTTGGCCGTTGCGTTGCGTATCGAAGTCCGACGTTCGATGTTAGACGTTCGATGGTCAATGTCGGGGAACGTGCATCGCGGTTGGCGGGCATCGAGGTTCACGAGAACGATATCGGGATCATGTCCGTGTAGATAGCAAAAATGCAAGACGCAGCAAAGGACATTATACGTAAGTAAGTGAGGTGTATGAAGTGAATCTGGGGTCACGCACGAGATCAGAAGAACCGGTATCGAGCAGGACAAGGAAGTTTTGCTGGCCGATGCTGTTCAGTGGCAATGGAAGGCAGCGGTGAGTGGGACATATTCAGGGCAGGGCAGCTTGCACGACGCACTCCATGCGAGCCAGATAGGCACTGGCAACGGAAGACGGAGAGTGGCGGGTGGCGGCGTGATATGAAAGCAAAATCAGGCGTCAGCGTTCAATATGGGGATGAAATACCCGGGTGAAGGTCGTACAATCCATGGCTGTTGAGCACGGAGACGTTGCTGCTGATGAGGTTCACGCCGTTGGGCGGCGTGCGTTGCACGCGGGTGAGTTGCATTCTGGTGTCTTGTGCCCATGCGCAGGGCAAGAGAACAGACGCCACAAGCGCAAGACTGGAGAAGAGGTACGCGTGCAGCATCTTGCAGCAGTAATGCGAGTAGAGAATCTTCAGAGACCAAGCTCTGGGAGCTCTACGGCCAGACGAGAGCCACGCTGTGGCTGACTTCCTGGAGAGACGGACGACATTAGAATGCGTAGCCAACGACGCACACACCTCGACCAATCAGTCTGTATTAGAATAAACAGTACAGAGCTGTTTGAGTACTCTGCACACCCTCTGCTGTGTTGCCAGCGACGGCAAACTCTGAGCATGTGTATCCAAGCGATCCAAAAGGTACGTTTTGGATCATGTGGGCACAGACGCTCGGTCTAATTCATGCTGATTCGAGGGATGCGAAGACGGCTGGTCGTCGACGGTGCCCAAGGGAGGTTGTCGCCGTCGTGGACGTCGTGGACGACGAGCGGAAGGGGCTCAAACGGGGACGGCGGGGTCGACGCGCGCCAAAGACCACGCGTCACCAGCCAAATCACTGCCACCCTGGACGGTGACTCTCCTTTACCACCTCCTCCTCGCACCTCCCCCTCGCAGACACCAGCCTCCGCCCACACGCCCCCCACACGCCCGCCATGCACACCAGCGAGTACGACTACCTCTTCAAGCTCCTCCTTATCGGCGATTCCGGCGTCGGCAAGGTCTGTCGCCCTTTGTTGTTCGTCGCCGCTGCGGCGCTGTCTGACAACTAGTCTGTCTTTTGTGCAGTCGTGTCTCCTCCTCCGGTTCGCAGATGACACATACACGGAGAGCTACATCAGCACCATCGGTGTCGACTTCAAGATTCGTACCATCGAACTCGAGGGAAAGACTGTGAAGCTTCAGATTGTGAGTTGCGCATTATCTGTCGTGAGGCCACCACGCTGTGCGGAGGCAGCCGCTATGTCAAACGAGTGCGATCTCGGACGTCTCTGGTGAGACTCGCTCGTCGAAAAGCACTGCATAGCGGCGTCGTGTCCTCCTATTCCTCGATGTTTGCTCAGGTTCGTTAACGTTCCTCGTCGTTGCGCCGTTTTAGTGGGATACTGCAGGTACGCCAAGACCATCCCTGACGCTCTCAACGTGCTCATTGTTTTCTTCAAGGCCAGGAACGATTCCGAACCATCACATCCTCGTACTACCGTGGAGCCCACGGTATCATTGTAGTATATGACGTTACCGATAACGGTATGTACTTCTATATTACGGAAGTACTGCTCGCTAAAGCTCGGCGCCGGATCATCAGACACCTTCACGAACGTAAAGCAATGGTTGCAGGAGATTGACCGCTACGCCTCAGAAGGCGTAAACAAGCTGCTGGTCGGCAACAAGTCCGACCTGACAAGCAAGAAGGTTGTGGAGTACAGTGCGGCAAAGGTGCGTTCGTGTCTCTGTAGCATTGCAACTCCGCTCATTGATGCCGCAACGTGCAGGAATTTGCGGACCAACTGGGCATCCCATTCCTGGAGACCTCCGCGAAGAACGCCACGAATGTCGAGCAGGCGTTCTTGACGATGGCGAAGCAGATCAAGGACCGGTGAGTCTCTTTTCGTCCTGCTCTTGTGTGGTACTGACTGCGGTCGAAGCATGGGATCGACTTCAACAACCTCCGGCACGGGCAAGTCTACTACCATCACGCCAGGCCAGACCGTGCAACAGAACCAATCTGGAGGATGCTGCTGAACGTGTCGCCTGCGACAGTACCTCGAATTGATCGGGCCACGGTCTCCGGCGCTTCGTCATGGTACGACCTCGCGCGGTCCTCGTTCTGGAACGGAGTGGTTGCTTTTCTATAATCTATGCCTATAGCTTTTCATCACTTGTTGGACTCGTATATCTCTGTGCATCCCATGTTTTACCCCACCGTTCTGATCATGGCAGGCCGCTCAGCTAGGAAGAAGACACTGCATGTCTCAGATGGTATTTTCCAACTTTCTCCGCAATACATTATAACTTGCGCGCCGATGACATAAAATGGACAGCGTACTGACTTGAATACGTACTCGTCAGTGCGGTCCCCTGCAACGTGGGGGCCTAGCGGGACGCGACACAATTATTGAATGATAATTCGCCCGCGTCCGCCTCGGTGTTTACGAATTTAGTCGTCCCACGTGAGTCGTGCCCAAGCTGTCTGCACCGAAAAGTCTCAAATTATCTTGCTCTAGGACTTCCGCCTCAGTTGACCGCAGGAGAGGTAAATAACGTGTGAACGACGGCCCCAAGCGTATAAAAGCTGAAGAGTTCGCCGCACCACCCTCCTCAAGTCATCCTCTCTCCAGTCAACATGGCATCTCAGCTTAGCGGCACACCCGTGCACGTAAGAACGAACTGTTTTGCGATCCGACAGCTCCCTATCCGCCCTTTTTACCAATATGATGGTGCGTCCCTTTGGTCCAGTCTAACGCGGTACTGACTTTTATCTGCGCAGTCTGTAAGTCGCGTTCTCGCTTGGTATGATAGCCTTCGTTGGCGTAGCGTTCTGACCGTGACGCGTGGCAGCCATCTCTACAGTCGAAGTCGACGGGTCACAGAAGCTTTTGAATAAACCCGGCGAGCGCAATCGCGAGATACTGGAGAAAATGTTCGAGACGTACGCATTGCAGTTCACTCCCCGTCCAAGCTACGACGGGGCCAAGATTATGTACTCTTCCCGCTCGTACGGACAAGTCAGCACGGTGCGTCTTCAAGGACCCCCTTTACATCCGCATTCGAGCTCTCGTATAGTTCCTAGTGAGCATGGCGAGGAACCCACAGTCGAATAGGGGCCGGTATTCGGTGGTGATCACGCCCGTTAGCACAATTCACCCCGGGTGAGTCTCTGCGCTTGCACCTATCAGCCTGAGAGCCGACGACCCATATCATCAGCGATTTTCAACGTCTTATAACTCCGGATGGCACGAAGGACATCGCGGCGAACACCGCCGCCGTAAACCTGTTGCAGATAATCATATCTCAGTCTCCCAACTTGTAAGTCGAGCTAAAGCATAGCACGCGAGGTGCTGCTCACCGCCTGTGCCCAGGAAACACCATTTCGCGCTCCATTCCAAATCGTTTGTCCTGGGCGATCAAACCATCGACCTCCCAAGCGGTCTGCAGGCCTGGCATGGCCTCTTCCACTCCGTTCGCCCAGTGCTCGGCAAGCTCATCATCAATATAGATACGACCACCGCAGCAGTGTACGTCCCACACAACCACGCGCCACGATGGTCTTTGACTCACACCTCAAACTCAGCTATAAATCTGACAACCTGATCGATGCCGCCATGACGTACCTGAGATGCAGGGATGTGCGCGATCTCGTCCGCCTTGGCGAAAGGCCGCGAGAATGGAAGATGCTCCAATCATTCCTCAAACGCGTCACCGTTCAAGTGACCGTAGCCCCCCATATCAAGCGTAAAATAGAGGAACTCGTCCTGAATGCTGGATCGATAGAATTTACGAAGGAGGGGGGGAGTACTACGGTCCAGGTGGGCGGAGTAATAGCGAAAGCCCTCCTTGATCGCTACTGATTGGTGGTGGCTTTTCGCTTCACGTAGGAGCACTTCAAAGATCGCTACAATACGGTACTTCGGTGCCCTACTGCGTTCGGTGTCCGCCTCGGAAAGACAGCCATCTATCCTGCTGAGTTGTGCAAGATCGGTACGTGGTCAAATTCCTGCCCGTCCCTTCACTCACGTGGTCTCTTGCGTAGTGGCGGGACAAGTGTACAAGAAGAAACTACAACCCACTGATACCGCCGCGATGGTGAAGTTCTCAGTGCTTCCTCCTGCTAAGCGCATGGGTATGATACAGCAGGCAGTGTCCGGAAATGTACGTCGAGATTCTTGCTCACCTCGGGCAGGACGTGACGGTTCCATTGTAGGCCCTCGATTACGCACGTTCTGATTGGATGCAAGAGGCTGGGTTGTCCGTCGACCCCGCCCCGCTTCAAATTGCGGGTCGCGAGCTTGAGTCTCCTACTATCTTATATAGCGGCACTAAAGCAGTACGTTCCGCATTAAACACGGTCCATCCCTGCTCAAGCGTTGATATTTAGGCCATGAACTCTGGGCCCGGCGTTTGGAATGTGATGGGCAGACGGTTCGAACGGCCGGCTCATATCACCACATGGGCGGTTGTCAATCTCGACAGCGACCGCTATGGGGAGGAGGTCAAGAGGTTTGCGCTGAACTTATACGGGAACCTGACTAAGTTAGGTAAGTCATTCAACTTCTTGCGGAGAAAACCAGACGTTGATTGGTCTTCCGCAGGTATAAGTAAGTGATGCGAGTGCCACTGATCCCAATCCAATATACTTATTTTGTGGATTTCAGCGTTCGCCCATCCACATCCCGCGTTCGATTGCGCTGGCAATCCGCACGACGTCGACCGCGTAGGTTCAACGACTGTGCCGTCCGGATCTGCTATCGTGCTAACGGTCCTGCTGTAGACTTTATGGAACGCGAGTCACGCAGCCGGCAGGCAAGCTCAAGCTCCTGCGAATACCAATGCCTCGTTGGTTCTGGTGATGCTACCCCCGGATGCACCTGAACTCCGCCGGAAGGTGAAGCAATGGGGCGACATGAAAATGGGCATCCCAACGCAATGTGTTGTGAGTCATATTGCTTCTATGCTTCAATGTCACCCTCATATGTCGTATCAGCGTGGCGGCAAGTGGCAGAAATCGAACGATCAATATCTGAATAATTTGGCAATGAAGTGGGTGGCATCGCTCCTGAGCATATGTCATTGTGTTCACGTTCTGGTTTTAGGATCAACGTCAAGTGTGGCGGGACTAACTCCATCATCCAGGCCAGTGCCACTCAGTTCATCCAGCGTGCAATGATCGTCGGCAAGCAACTGACAGCATATTCGAGCATGCCAGTATAACTGACATGTGTTCGCAGGTTGTGATGTCAGTCACCCTTCGCCTGGCGTCAAGAATAAGCCGTCCATCGCCAGCGTAGTCACCTCCGTCGACCGCAATGGCACACGCTACAACACGTTCATTGATCTCCAGAAACCCCGACAGGAGATTATGGACAATATCGCCATGAGAATCAGGGTTGGGGTTCTTACTACTGCATTGATCGAGGACTGATCGGGGGCTTGCAGCATGGTATCCAGGAGTATCGCAAGACGTTGGGCGCGTTTCCCAGTCATCTTGTTGTGTATCGGGACGGTGTGTCGGAAGGGGAATACCGCCAGATCGAGGAGCACGAAGTCAATGCGATACAGGGTGAGCACCTCTACTATCTTCCTCCATCGTGCCGATGTTGACGGATAGTCGATAGCTCTTCTAGACCAGCTCGAACAGGATACGAAGCACAAGACTTCTCTCCTATTCATTGTTGTAGGAAAAAGGTATGATCCTGACCGACGTTGTTCGTGCCGCAATCTAAGGCGGCTCTGGCGCGCATGAATCTTTAGACACCACATCCGCTTCTTCCCTGTAAGGGGGTACGATCACTTCATCTCCGTCGTCCATATATTATCACTTACGCCTTGTGAGTAGCGGAGATAGGAAGGGCAACTGTATCCCCGGTCTCGTCGTGGACCAAGAGATTGTCCATTCAAGCTACCCTGACTTCTATCTTCAATCCCATGCGGCCATACAAGGCAGTGAGTTTATAGTCAGCTTCTGTATCTCTCCGAGTCTAAGTTCGCTTTTATCCCACAGCCAGTCGGCCGAGCCACTACATCGTCCTTAGGAACACTTGTGGTTTGAGCACTGATCAGTAACTACCTCCGTCCCCTTTGTCCACGAGCTTCTCACGATCGCACTGCTTTACAGGATCCAGCAGCTATCGTACGCTCTGTGCCACGTCTACGCCATCGCTACCCGAGCCGTCTCTATTCCGGCACCGGTCTACTGTACGTGATTCGGTCCTGGTCGAGTGCGCGCTGACAATTTCTCTCTCGCCAGACGCTGACGTACGCGCCCCTGCGATCTCCGTGTTGAAGCTTACTTACTCATCTTTTTCTGCAGCGCGTCTGCGCTAGAGCTGAATTCCAGTTCAATCCGGACTCGTCGTTGACTTTAGATGAGACAGCATCCAATGTCAGCGACGAGTTTGATTTGTCTGTTTGGCGCAACGCGTTCAGTCAATCCAAGCTATCCAAGACCGTCATGTACTACTTGTAATCAGTCCTGAATCTCAGCAAGTACAACGGTATCGCTCCTCTCAATCACATACATCAGTGCTAATCGTCGTGATTCTCATCAACAGGGATTGTGTTCGAACGATTGACGTGTAGTGCTACGCCATGATGGGAGACAATGATGTGTATTTCGTGATGTACAATTAGGCTGTTACATGAGTAGCGTAGCAGCCGCGGTGCGAGTGAGATTATAGCGTTGATGGACGAAGTATTCTAGGAGTTGATGTGTTTGCTACAAGAATACGAGGCCTGAGCTGAACAGCCTAATTATGCACAACGAGGGGTATCACATCCTGTGAGGGTATTTGCTGTATCGGGGACAAGATTTCACCCGCAGTAACTGCCGAAAGACGATGACAGAGCACACCCGCCTGATGGAAGGCAGCCATGCGTCAGTTGCCATCATGGCGGCGCCCTGAAGCAATAAACTGTATAATCTGCACACGCGCACTCCTGTCTGTTGCGCAGCCAAGGTGAACTACGAGTACGGCAGCAGCGGTAGCAGCGCTTCTCATAGCCGAGAGCGTGAATCGTTTTTGATATTCCTGTGACAATGGGTGTCGTGTCAACTTAACGCCACGGCGCAAAGGCGACGGATGTACGTACTTGGCGCGTGTTCTACCGGCGTCGCTGCGCGTACTGCCCTGGACCGGTCGCGGGCATTGCACGCGACCGCAGTGGTGGTCTCTGGAAATGAGGGTACACAGCCCCCGGGTTCCATCTCCCATGACCCTCGTCCACCGCACCATGACGCCGCTTCATGATGATAAACTTGTGATCCTCCTCGTCATCATCCTCTCGTCTGCGCTTGTGCGGTCTGCAGACATACGGCGGGTGAGACAGGTCCTCGTCGTCGTCTGGGAGGTCAAACTGGAGGAACGTCGGTGAATGGTACGGTAGAGGCTTGGGCGCTACTAGAGGCGCGTTGCAAATGACATGCACGTATTCAGGCGCCGGAGAAGGCGCAGTGTCGGTCGAAATGACTGAATCGGACGGGGACGAGGGAACTGGAAATAACGACGCGCTCAGCATGCTATTAGAAATGAACGCGGAAGATGATGTGCTCACCTTCGGCGTTGTTTGTACCGAACACCGCACGGGAAGAGGACGCTACATTCTGCTGGTGTGGCAGATGGAACTGAAACTGCCGGCCTGCATGGGTGTACGCCGCAGGAGGTGACTCGAGCGGGAACGTGGTCAGAGACAGTCCGGTTGGGGACATCCACCAAGACGAGGCGTCGTGGTATCTTGGGGTGCGCCGCGCTGGATAGTACGAAGGGTGCGCGCGCGAGGTGGTCGCGTATGCAGTGGCGGTCGCGGGACCTGTGAAGGTGAACTGGAAGCGTGAGTAGTCATGACCGCCGGGGCCACACAAGGTGTTGGAGGTGGACGGGATGCCCATGGCTTGGGAAGGGGAGAGATTAGACTCGGGCAGGAGAGGTGAAGTGAGGACCTTATAGGAGGCTGAATGGCATCGGATAAGCAAATGGGCGCCCTAGCTACCCTGGCCGCGCGCAAGCATTGGGTTCAATTACGCAGTACCGAGATGACATTCAGATGACGGATGGCCGGTAACGGGCATCCAAGGGGAGCAAAATGAATTTGCGAGATGGCTGGATCAACGGAGAACGCTCCACTAATCAGGAGCCTTTCTCATGTGGGCTGAGACAAGAAAAGACGGAAAAAGGCGCGGTGCCTGCGGGCATATCTGTGTGAATCTAACCTGTATCAGATGTCCAGCCACACTTGTTCCCTCTTGTCGCCCTCATGCTTTCGCACTGGGTTACAGCTGTGGCGAACTGTCCCAATTGTAAATAACAACGCACCCGTCGCCAAGCTGGACTTGAATCCCCGCCCGACAAAAGCGTTCGATTTTTCTTGGAGATGGAACCTTCTCTCGGCTGGAGCGCAGATGACAGTTACCGCACATGTTGCAATGATATCGCGGGTTAGTCGCAGGGCCTGGCAAGTCACAACCTTAGCGCACCTGCTACAGCCGACTCAACGCCGAGTCCTGGAAAAGCTCGATCCCGACGAGTCGCCATGAAATTGAATTGTGCAGCGTTTTGCAGAAGAAAACCGGCGTGAAGCATGCTGTATATGTCCAGTTGGACTCAGCCGAATTCGCAGTGACCGTGTCAGGCGGGCAGAGGCCAGCCTGTGATGACCGTTCCTCTCAGAGCGGCGGTGTGAGATCTAGCCGCACCCGACGGGAAGCGCTTAATTGAACGCCACAGTCTGGGAACCATCACCAGCAGAAATCACCCATCCCAGATTCTCCTGCATTCAACCGTGTTACAACGGCCGTGGACAACGTGAACACGTCCCAGCTGTCCTTCTGACCATTTCTCACTTTAGAACAATCGGTAGGCAGCTCCCAAGTCTTCTTTCCGCAAGCCATCTAAAGCTTCCACCTTCCAGGCCCCGCGTCCTTTCGGTTATTTTGCCCTGGTAAGTAAAACATCCACATTGTTCACTCAGGCACAGCTACGGACCATCTAATTTCGTAAGATCACTCCCAGACACTCCACCAATATGTCCTTCAGGTCGATCCAACATCAGTTGCTCCAGCCGGCGCGCGGCTTGCGTTACTACACGCAATCGCTCTCGGGTATAGCCCCAACTGTTGCGAAAGACAGCTCCGTGCCTCAGCACGCTCTGCAGAAGGCTCGCCCAGCATACTTCGTGCCCCGCAACACGCGGGGCTCCATTCCGGTCTACACCGACCAGATCAACACCAAGTACATGACCCTTGTCCGAAACGTGGAAGGCAATGTCAGCGTGAGTCGACCTCAAACTCTGCCTTCTGGCTTGTATTCGCCGAGCTATGGATACGACGATCACTGATCTGACGCGCCGTCCACGATCCCAGGCCCTCGCCGCCGACCTGAAGAAAACACTGTTCAAACCCGAGTCTCCCGAGGCCCAAAGACTCAGGGTTGAGACGAGGCGCAATAGGCATATCGTCCTTACCGGCGGGAAATGGAAACGCGAGGTATTCGAGTGGCTGCAATCAAGAGGGTTCTGATGTGCGCGGTCCGGAGGCGAAGGGCACTATGCAGCGTCATCTCCGGATGCGGTGACACTCGTACTGACCCTGCTGAACAATATTATCCCGATCTCTACTCTCTTACGTGCAAGAATGTCCACCCAGCGTGGCTGATGGTGATTCATGCGCGCGGTAGGTGCATTGGCGATGGCCTATCCGCCCATACCTGCCCGCTATTCATACTCGCCTCCCTATTATTACCCTGCATTTCCCCGTGTAGATGGGCGGCCGCGGGCTGCGCACCGCCTAGCATGCACAGGACACACGGCATATTTCACGCGTCTGTGACCGCTGTAGTAGCCCGTCCGACATGCGATCGTCGCGTGCGACACATTACATGACATTCGATCGTACACGCCAGACATACAGACACAGCATTTCCGACCCGCGCGCACGCAAGCTCGCGGCATATCAGCGCACCAGCAGCCCAGCCACCCACTACCGGTCCCCATTCATCCTCCCGTTCTCACACCACATGCATTCGTGCGTCCTCTGACCGTAGGTTTTCTCCCAGGCCCCGCGCTAGCATTAGTACACGACGATCTTGTCCAAATCGGCGGCATAATCTGCGAGAAGGACAGGGGCGTTTCAGCGACTCGCCTCTCCCTCCGAGGCGCGCCAGCAGCAGTGGCAGGGCACTCCGGTTACGGGTACAGATGATAACGACTCACTGCTTTGTCCAGAGCCGAACGCGATCGAGTTTGCGCCACTGTTGAGGGTGAGCTTGACGGGTACACTAATGATGACATGCCCTCCGCTAGTGTCAGGCTGGTCGACCAGTACGTTCGAGCCACCGTTAACACTGCAACAGGTGGCACGGCGGGTGTAGAGGGGTGATACATGAGGACCACGGGGTATAGCACGAGATGCAACCAGAAACAGAGTGAGTTACACAGTTGTTATCAGGCAGGGGCCGATAGAATGCATTCACGGCGGTTGGGAGGAGCAGATAGCATTGCAGGGTGAGACCGGCAGTCTGCGCAGGACGGGACGAGACAGACTAACCTGACTGTGACGTTACGCCAGGTGGAGTCGCCGTTCGCGTAGTACAGGGCGACCCAGTGCGCGCCACCGTTGCTCTGCACGTTGTTAATCGTCACCGTACCACCGTGGCCTGTACGAGCCACACAGGCACAGCGATCCGTCTCGCATCAGCGGGCATGCCGACACAGTCGTGCACAGGGCGACGCACCGAGATATCCAACGGCTTCGCCGCCTGAGAACGACGAGTCGGACAGGATGGTGGAAGACCCGCCCCGGGCGCCCTGCTCCGCTTCATAAGTCGTGCCCGATGCGATGGTGTACGTGCCTGTGGTGGCAGATGCGTCAGTTTGCGCGCAGGAAACCCGCTTTCGCGCGTCATGTTTGATAGCCGGGCCCCGGACATTCAGCACTCACCAGCCTGCACGTTCACCGTCCACACGTCCGCGTGCACGAGCACAGGGTGGCCGCTGCTGAAGTCAAGCGGGTACCAGATGTACGAGGAGCTGCCGAGGAGGTCCGGCCGCCAGCGGTCGCCCATATAGATACCGTTGGAGCCGAGCGGGAGGTCGAACGCGTTCTGCGAGAAGTACGTTCGCGTCGACACCGCTGCGGCGGTCGCAATGTCCGCCTGCGCGGACCATGGCCCCGCGAGTGACGACGCGGAGAACCACTTGTTCGGGTTGGGCGCCCAACCGGATGTGTGTGAGGCGATCAGGAAGTATTGCTAACGACAGGCAAACAGGAAGAGAGATGCAAGAAGCGGGAGGTGGGGTGAGAGAAAGGAAGATGTAAGATGGCGTGAGGTGTGCATGTGAGTTCCGAAGTCGGGAATGAGCAGATGGACGCGCACCCCGTTGTGCTTGAGGATCCCGGGCGCCTCGAGCGTCGCGCCTGCCCATTGAAAAAGTAAATGTGTGAGCTAGAAGACTCAACCCGGACCATGCAGATAGAGACTAGTGATTCCGAGCAATGGAGTGAGGAGACGCACCGTTCAAAACGCTAGTCTGGGTAGTCACATTGTAATAATTGGCGTCCATGCGAGAGATCTTGAAGTTCTGGTTGTTGTCCGACGCGTACAGGAGATAACTCGTCTGTGCCGCTGTACACCGTACATCCCACCGTCACCGCGTGAACTAGTGAGCTCCCACCGCGGACCCGAGAACTGCTACAAAGTTACGTACCGTCATCTGCTCATCCAATGCCAGACGCAGGCATAGTCAGCGCGTCAAGTCAGGATCAACGCGCAGGCACACGGCACACGACCGACGGCGCGGCGCGTCAAAACGCAAAGGATCAAATTTTCGACCAGGAACGCACGACCCAGAGCGCGCGGACAGCGCAGGCCTCGGGTCCGTGCGATCGAGGCACAGCGGCGCCGAGACATTGAGGAAGAACGAGAAGAAAGAAACGGGAATGGGGAAAGACAGAAACGATCAGCGATCACGAGGTACGGCGGGGGCGATCAAAAGGCGTATGGGCACGTTGGCCCGTCCGTATCGTGCGCGGCACGCACAAGAGATTTGAACGGTGTGTGGAAGAGGCGCGAGGCTAGGCGACAGAAGAGCGAAAGAAGGGCACATTGCCCGCCCAAATCATGCGCAGGAAGTTTTGAATATTTGGGAAGAACATGAGGTGTTAGCATGTGAAGGGCATGCATGATGCTGCCCGTCCGAAGCAAATTCAAGAAATTTGGGCGACCAAGCGCAAGGAAGGCAGCAAACCAAATAAGCACGCGGAAGTCCAGGTGCAACAAATTTTGGGAAGGTTGAAGCGCAAAACAAGCACAAGGCCCAAGGAATCCAAGAAGGCGACAGCACTCACCATCCTGAAACACGCTCTCGTCGCGCGAGTCTGCGCCGAGCGGCTTGAACGAGCCTTTGTACGCGTACGGTCCGCATGGTGACTTGGCCGTGGCGACGCCGACCATCGCTGCGCCGTAGCTGTCATGCGAAGTTAGCTGTCAGATAACGCAACTAGTAATGGTATAGCAATGGAACAGAGAAGCCGTAGCTTATGGGTGGTGGGAAGATAAAGCCCGGATAGATGACGAAAACGCTGCCAAAGTGAATCGCCGCAGCAAACGTTCTAACGAACGGGAGAAGGGGAAAGCAACTGGTGGTATGAAGCCGCAGCCCAATGGCTGGCGGTCAACTTAGCCCACTTCCAATAGTCTCCATCAAGAAGAAGCGGGGCAACAACGGAATGGAAGAGACAAAGAGAACTGCGTACTTGGAGCTGTCCGAGTGGAACCACATCACGTATTCCGAGTTCTACATCCCGCAGATCGAAGGTTCGCAGTCAGTATAGTTGCCAAAAATACTGCGCGTTCGCAGAGCGGGGATCGCTTGCCTGTTTGTTGAATATCACTGCATGGCGCAGGAGAAGCACGACGATAGGCGACGCCAAAGTCAAATGTCTGCGTCAACGTCGTGATATGAGACGATCGCAGTCCCGTCCACGTACCCTTCGGGCGTTCGACAATGTTCTGGTTCGAGATCATTGTGCCCGCGACGGGCGAGAGCGCGTCGTTCTGACGGGACCAGTTCACAAGATCTGTCGACTGGATATATGCATGTATATACGCATATATGCGCCAAATAATATTGAAGGTTAGTCAGGATATACTTTCACTGAGGTAAATGTCGCAAGAAAAGCCCAAAGAACGCACGGTGTAGCACGACACGGCCTTGAAGAGCGCGCTGTTGTGCGCCTTGTCCTCGCCGAACCAGTAGAACTGGCTGCCGACCTGTATGTCTGACATGTCAATGTCTCATGAGGTCATAGTATAATGCAAAAACGCACTTTGAGAATGCCCGCCCCGTGCGCCTGGATCGAGTTTCCGCTGGTATCCGTCCACGCCGCGCCGGGCACAATCACGTTGGCCGTCTGCGCATGCACCTCGCGGGCACACAAGAGTGCGATGGCTGTCAAAAATCCGCGGAAAAGCAGCATGTCAGCTGGAGAGCTGGAGAGCTAGCGGACTGGGTCCGAGGCTCGCGACCAGCATATATACCGGGAGAATTGGCGGGCTGGGGTTCTCCAGGTCGCATTCTTGCGTTGCAAGCGATGTATGTCGGCTGCTCGTCGGGGTGTGCGTCCCTTCGCATCTGAATCCACCGTGACGCGTCTCGTGCGCAAACCTTCTGCTCGTGCACATTGCAGGGAGGCGCATTGCGGCCCGCGGGGCTTCGTGAAGTTGGTCGGGTGCGCGTTGGAGCGAGGGTGATCCGAAGAGCAACCGCGGCCCGGTAATGGATAGCTACAAGACCAAGTTACGGTATGCTCGCCATACCAATGTCAGTCTGCCATGAGGAAGCCGAGTGAAGTTGAAGTAGGATTAGAAGGGCTAAAAGCGATACAGCACGTACAACGTTGACATGCAGTTGTTGAATATTGATAAAATAGAGTGATAGGAAGGTAGAGGAGATGCCGAAGTGTACAGGTACAATGACAAGGACGCGAAGAGAAAACCTCCCACAGAATGCTCCAGGGCGTGAACGTCGACCGTGGCAGACCGGTGGTGCACCAGGTTCAACGCACGACCAATCTTGGAAAATGCTGTGAGGGGCGCTGTACACAACAACACTACATAACACATCATCGGACACAGAGCTGACATACCTCTATTTCTTCGCCCTTTCGAGGTGTTGATGCATCATGCGCGACGACTTGGATACAAATGCCACCCCGTGGTACAATGAGAGTAGAATTGAGCGGAGTAGGCAAGGCTTTCGGTAGGATATTGAGCAATAGTAGGCCAACGTTTTCCTCTGAAAGTGCATCCCAGTCGTGTGCGTCGCCTCTAGCGTACCACCGGTTCGCGAAAGTCAATGCACAACTGTGGAGACTCATGAGAGAGGATATCCCTGAGAAATGTTGCAATTCGTAAATAAAAAGCACAATCCACATGATGATCGCACTGGTTCTCACGTTTTCACCGGTCAATCCTAGTTGTTCGAAGTCGCTGGTGGTGGTTGCGGTGAGAGACGGGGACGCCTGGAGACGGACCGCCGTCCGCGTTGATCTGCGGGCGTCTGTGCTGATTAGATGGCGAGGGCGTCCGATCCGGTGAAGGTGAGTCGCTGAGCAAGTCGCATCGAGTCAAAACACCCGCCTCTAAAAATCGTCTCGTCCGCTCACCGTCCTCACCCGCACACCCATGTCGCTCTCTCCGCCCTCGCACACCCCGAACGGCACCTCGCCCCTCCCCGCCATCCCCCACGGCGTCGGCAACCCCGCAGGCACGCCCGTTATGGCCCCCACACGCTCCGCGCCCCCCAAGGACGGCACGACCAACTCCAGCCTGGGTACCTTTGGTGTGCGTGCGACCTCGCTTTTGCGCGGCGGATCGTGTGACTGACCGTCGAGCTGGGTTTACAGGTCAAGTCGGGGCTCGCGCAGATGCTCAAGGCACGTACCTCACTGCAGAAGCGGGAGGCAGCCCAATCCCCGCATACTCACCGTCTCTTTATCTATCCAGGGTGGTGTGATCATGGACGTTGTGAACGCAGAGCAGGTGCGTCATCCTTCACGCACGCATCCTTCGCATCCCATCGTGATCCTTCGCTGATTTAATTTGAACTCTGATCCCACTTTCGTTTCCGTTTTGCACAGGCGCGGATAGCTGAGGAGGCCGGGGTGCGTGCCACTATTCATATCGCCCCGTCTGGACGCACGTACTGATTATAGCGTCGTGCTGTTCTTGCTTCGCCTGTTATGACGATGCTTGCGCTTGATATTGATATGACAGGCATGTGCCGTCATGGCGCTTGAACGCGTGCCTGCAGATATTCGAGCGAACGGCGGCGTTGCGCGCATGGTGAGCTCTCGTCCTACATTATCCATCCGACGATGCGCGTTTGGGCTTGCGTCGGGTGGACGTCTGGCGTCACAGGTGCATGTACTCACGAATCGCGACTTTTTTTTTGGTGTAGAGCGACCCGCACATGATCAAGGAGATCGTCGAGGCCGTGACTATCCCCGTCATGGCGAAGTGCCGCATCGGTCACTTCGTCGAGGCGCAGGTGCGTGCATAGCTCGCTGTATCAAGAATAATGTATTAATTATAACCGCTCTCGTTCGTCGATAACGCGGCACTCTGCCTATAGATCCTGCAAGCGATCGGTATCGACTACATCGACGAGTCCGAGGTGCTCACGCCCGCCGACGAGGAGCACCACATCAACAAGCACTCGTTCAAGGTGCCCTTCGTGTGCGGCGCGCGGAACCTCGGCGAGGCGCTCCGCCGCATCTCCGAGGGCGCGGCGTTCATCCGCACCAAGGGCGAGGCCGGCACGGGCAACGTCGTCGAAGCCGTGCGCCACATGCGCAGCGTCAGCAGCGAGATCCGGAAGGCGAGCGTGATGAACGAGGAGGAGCTGTATGCGTACGCGAAGGACATTCAAGCGCCGTTCCACTTGTTGAAGGAGACGGCGAGGCTGAAGAGGCTGCCGGTGGTTAATTTCGCGGCGGGTGGTATCGCTACGCCTGGTGAGTCGTGTGGACAATTTGGATGGACGTTTGAGTGCTCAATGGAATTTTTACAGCGGACGCTGCTCTCATGATGCAGCTCGGCTGTGACGGAGGTACGTCCTTCTATCACGTCCCACTACACTCAAGTCATCTGAACATGCTTTCATTCAGTCTTCGTTGGCTCTGGCATTTTCCACGTACGTTTTTGTCCCATCATATATGAATCGGTCAACTCATCGCACCTTTGCGCAGTCGGGTGACCCCGCCAAGCGTGCCCGCGCCATTGTGCAAGCCGTACGTAGTCCTTCATTCTAGATGTCGAGACTGGATGCTGACTCGCTCGCTGATTATGCAGGTCACGCACTTCAACAACGCAAAGCTCCTGGCGGAGGTGTCCGAGAACATTGGCGAGGCAATGGTCGGGCTGAATATGTACGTCATCTTCTCACTTCTGCCTGGCATCCCTCAGAAGCATTGATGCCTTGACTCATTAGCTCTCCGGACATGAAGGGCGGCCTGCTCGCGTCGCGCGGGTGGTAATTATGTTCTATCTATACTCTAAGTCATTGCCACACTCTAGGAAATCGCATCACATCCACAGAGAATACGCTAGGGACACCCGTCATCTTGAGCATCCAGGTCTTCAACAGGGCGGATTCGGCGGATTGAATAACATAGACAGTGACTCACAGAGCACTCGGCTGTATACGTAGGACCAAACAAAAGGTACACCGCTGTAGCACTACGCATGTCTGGTAAAAAATAAAAGACCACGTACTCGAAAGTCTGCCGTGATCTCGCCTTTCTAGCGTGAAGATTGCTCAACTCGTCCCGCCTCTCTCTCTCGTATCGTCGGTCGTCGGTTGAGCGCCTATCAGAAATGCATTGATTTGCTGACGTCATGGGCGCGCACCCCAACGATCCGTCGGCGCGCGCCTCTCGACCCGCCTGCCGAACACGAACGTCCGAGTTCGACGACGAGTCCCTGCGAGTCCCGCGTGCATGTCGCTCGCACATAAACTGCTCTGTCGCTTCAAGTCTTCAGAATCATCATCAACATCACCGACAGAGGGCAGTATGCCATCGAAGGAGAAGAAGCCGGAGGAGGTGGTCAAGGCGTTCGTCGCGGTGAGCACCGTCTCCATCATACCATGCACAACATAGAAGAGCGTGTGCGCGAAGCTTGAGGCGAACTGACGAGTTGTTGCACGATACGCTGGTCTATGTTGCTTGGTGATGTATGACGACGGTGGTGGCAGGAAGACCCACAGTCGCGGTACACGCTCGACAGTGAGCGCGACGCGCCCGAGTCGCAGCTGTGTAGGGAGGGCGACAAACTGAGTCGGAAGTGTATACAGGTGCGCGCCCCCTACTTGCCCCGCTGTTCAACATCCGGGTTGCGATCTCACGACTCGTCGTGCCGAACTCGGGCTCTATTGCTAACGCCGCGCACCCCGACAGATCCATATGCACTCGACAAAGATGTTCCAAACGATGCAGGTGCGCTCTCCGGATTCTCAGCGCGATTTGGGCTCCCTGACCTAATGACTTCGCGATGATGCACGCACAGGACCTCGGCTTCTTCTGCGCACTCCCCATGGACCCCTCGCGCACGTATATAGAATGTAAACCTATACCCAAGCCATGAATCCCAACCGCCCCCGCCCCACTGCTGCACGCGGCGTCGGTGCTCACTGCTCGCCCCTCGCCGCACCCCCAGGGTACCCACCAACGATGTCGTTTCATGTCGGTCTTCCCGAGCTCTCGCGATGCCCCGGAACCGCGACGGAGCGCTTTCACAGTCAGCCTGTCAAGCACGATGATATGGGGCATGATGACCGCGGGGTGTCTCACCTCACCGTGCAGTATTTGTGGAATGGAATTCGGAATGGTGCCTAAGATGCCGCGGTGGGCGTAGCACGCCTCGGGGAGCTAGCTAAGCGTGTAGGACGGTGGCGCTGTTGTGTGTCAGTTCGGGAGAAGATGAAAGGCAGACGACGAGGAGCAAGGATTGACGAGAGCAAACAGCACTGTACGTCACCGTGGCAGCACCCATGCACAAACCAAAAGTTTTGAAGATTCAAAATATGAGATGGACATCATAGAGCCGCGCATAAACTCGCCGTATCTCATCTTGGCAGGACGTGATACGTAGAGGTAAGTACGGAGGCCAGACTCGTGTAGCATGGACGGGAGAGCAGGAGGCATCCTCGCTCGTTGTATTGGTTGTCATCGTCATCGTCTTGGCAGAAGTACTATGAGCTTTGAACAGAATCAGACCTAAGGGATAAGGCTTGTTGAAAGGCGGACACCTGCCGGTCCGCAAAGCGGAACCCTGTTGTTGCACCGACGTCGTGGCCAGCCGGACGTCCTAATATACTTTCGGGCGGCCCTCCTGTGCAAGCATCGCCTTATTCGCCGCTTCCGCCGAGGCGACGAGCTGCGCGGGCGTCGGCTGCGGCGGCTCGACCTTCTCCTTGAAGTCCACGCCGAGCAGGCCCTGGCGCGCGAGCTCCGCCTGCTCGCGTGTCGTCGCGCGCCGCTTCGTCCATGCGCGCATGTCGAGCGCGAGCATGTCGTACTCGTGCAGCACCTTGCGCGCCTCGTGCGCCGCGTCCTCGTACTCCTGCGTGAGCCGCTCTTTCTTGGCGAGGAGACGCGCCAACTGGGGAGAGATGTCAGTGCTCGCACTTGAAGATAAAGAGGATAGGGGACTCGAAGAACAAAAATGTCGGTATGAGGCATCACAGAAAAGGGCCTCGAGGAGAAAAGAGGAATGGAGGCGGACAGGAAACCCGACGACCTACCTCAGGATGGATGATCTCCGGCGGTGGTGGGATACCAGGAGGGCGCGTCCAAGGCGGGATCTGGGGGAGTAGACGGAGATACTCCTCCTCCTCCTGCGGCTTTGGCTGCGGCCTCTCATCGATATGCGTGGGGCTCTTGGACATAGCGCCCTGTGGCGGGTCGGAGCGCTGCTGCTTCGGCAGCGTTGGTGTCTGCGTCAAGGCAGACGGGGCCGCCGCAGATACAGACGTGGGCGTAGGCATCGGCAAGTACGGGCTGCCCGTGCTGCCTGAGGGTCGTGTTGAGGCCAAGGTGGGTTTTGGGGCGGCTGGTGTAGATGTGGGTGTGTGCACGGGGCTGGGTCTCTTTGAGGCACGCGCGGGCTCCGTGTTCGCGTTCCTCGTCTCCACGTCTTTCCTCGAAGGGTCCGATCTTGTTGCTGTGGCAGACGCATGTGCAGGTGAAGGCTGAGAAGAGGTAGGCGCGGGAGCCTCTCCTGGCTCGCGTTCTAGTGTCGGTGCCACTCGCAATGGTGTTGCAGCAGGCTTCGAGCGCTCCTTTCCACGCGCCGACACCGATATCGACCTTGACCTCGACCTCGACCTTGATCTTGACCGCGATCGTGACGGGGACCGCGAAAGCGACGGCGAGCGACCACGACTACGGCTATCTCTCCGCCTCTCGCGAGACCGGCTGCGGCTCCTGCTTGTGCTCCTGCTGCGTCTGCGCCAACGGCCACCACGTTCCCGGGGTTGCCACGACGAGGGTGCAGGATCTGAAAGTGGACGGTTGAGGTTCCTTGTAATCGAGTGGTTGCCGAGGCGCATCCTGGAAGGTGAATCGGGGCGCGGGCTGGCGCGCGAAGAGCGAGGCGGGCTGGCATATCGAGATGTGGTTGGCGAGGCAGGCCGCCGTCGCGGGGAGTTTTGGGGCGAGCGTGGCCGAGATGCCGGTTCGTCTGTAGTAGCAGATGCTGTCAGATTGTGGCCGAGCAATGATAGTAGTGGGATGGTGAAAAGAAAAACTCACCGACACGGCGTGGCGGTGATTTGGACGCGCGAGGAATCCACGTTCGCTCTGGCGTCGGCGGGCGCGCACGGTCGCGAGCCACCCGCCGGTCGTCCTCCCGCGGACGGGTCCACGCCGCACGATCTCGCGGGGACCGCTCTCTTCTGTCACGCTCGTAGCGTGCGGCGCGTTCGTCCTCTGGCGGCCAGCGACGGTCTCGTTCCCGTTCCCTAGGGTCTCGCGTCCACTCTCGAGGGTCAGAGCGGCGGGGTCCATCCCAGGACACATACTCGCGGTCGCGCCGCTCCCAGTCCCGCACGCGGTACCGGTCGTCGTCGTGTCTGTCGTAGCCCGGGTACGACGCTCGCGGGACATACGAGTCTGCGACGTACGAGTCTCCGCGCTTTCCTCGTGGTGGATCGCCCCTGTATGTATCGCGCTCTCGGGGAGGGTAGTGATCTGGAGGAGGCGGCCGTCCGTATGGCCTGGAGTCTGGGGGGTACCTCGACGGATACTCGAACTCAGGCCGAGGCGGCAAATTAGACATCGCAACGGTGGGTTTTAGGTTGATATGGGCAGTTTCCGAATGTATCTGTCGTTGCGTGAAGCAAGTACAGCCCAATCTCGAGTTTTACCGGGAGACGAAGGTGGAAGAGCAGAACGAGGATTGTTGACCCTTGTTTGTACATACCAATTTCTCAAATGAGCGGCCGCTGCTTGGACTCGGACCAGTCTTCCACCTTCACGAAGTCTCTGGCAGCTAAAGTGCTGAGGGCACGGCCGACTTATACGCATCGCTATGTCGACCTCATTATACCCTCTTGCCTCGCTAGAGCAAATCGAGAGAAGCCCATCCCTGGAGGACGGAATACCCGCAGATTTGGAAGAAGACCTGAGAGCATTTGGATGCAAGCTCATACATCAGGCAGGGATTCTGTTGAAACAGTGAGTCCTGCGTTGCATTTTTGTTGTATCGATGCTAAGAATGTGTAGGAAGCAAGTAGCCGTCGCCACGGCACAAATTCTGTTTCAGCGGTTTTGGTTTGTGACCTCTATGAAGCAGTTCGGCATCGGGGTGAGTTCTTACGCGTCCTATAGTCCCACACGTCCACCTCAAGAGATACTAGGATGTTGGCATGGGTGCACTATACCTTGCGTCGAAACTTGAAGAATGCCCGATCCGCATGCGCAACCTCATCAACGTGTACGACCTGTTATTACAGCGGAATAAGCACACCCTCGATCTCCAGCTGGGCATCGCGCACAAACCAGAGTTCCGATATGCACCAATGGGCTACTTCGGGACCACGTTCTATGACATCAAAGACGCGCTGGTCGTGGCCGAGATGCAGATCCTCAAGCGACTCGGTTTCAGCGTGAACGTCGTGCTGCCGTACAACACCCTCGTAAACTATCTGCGAGTTCTTGGTCTCACGAGCCATCCAGAAGTGTGTACGAAAGCGTGGGGTTACCTTAACGACGCGTGAGCATCCCTACTTCATTCCGTGGCTCGCTGATCACTTCGTATTCTCCCCCCAACACGCTTCTTTCAGCTTGCAATCGCCGGTGTACGCCCTGTATGCGGTGCCCACGATAGTATGCGCCGCTATACTCCTTACGACGCGCTTTCTGGGCATCCCACTTCCCTCGACGCCGCCAAATTGCTGGTGGATCCTCTTCGACGCCGACTGGGAAGACGTCTGGAGCGTGTGCGGCTATATCATGCGCTTGTATCGACCGCGCAGTGTGGAAGATCAACACCGAGTTATGAACATGGTGTCGAAGAAGGGCGTACGGCATTGGCTGGAAGAGCAGCACCCCTCGAGTAATCATAGTTGACACAAGTTGAGTGAGGCTTCCATCCTTGTTCTAGTTTTTGTATGACCAGCCCGTATCATATTATCAGTCGCATTTGTATATACTCGACGAGATACCGGTTTTCATTGGGTATGATTACGGCCTACAGATTTAACAGAACCCCGGACGAGGTGCAGCTCGCAAGATCTGAAGTGCGGTACGGCTATTAGTCGTGTGGTGAGAATTTTTCCGTGCAGCCGCACGCAAGTCCCAGGCTCCATATTAGCCTGAATGCATGCTCAGAGCTGCTTTCACAGAGTATAAACGGGTCAATACCTGTCAATACCCTCTCTGGAATCAACAACCAATGTCTGGCGTCAATCAACACGAGGCTACTTGCCGCCGACGTTTGATGCGCCATGATAAGCGCCTTAATCGCGACGAGTGCGTGTTGAAGAACGGAATGATACAAGTCAATAGACTATACAAATAGCTCACAAACGCCTGCTCCCTCAGCCTCCCCGACAATAATACCAATGGCGACATCAATCTCGTCAGATCTTAGCGACACTTCGAAGTTATCTTGTAATAGGAGGAGAGTTTCGACGCATCTGGAGACCCCGATTCAGTCAACTCCTACCATGAACGCTCTCTGCCCTGGTGCATCTCAGCATGTTCCTCCGGGGCAGGCCGGGCCAGTTCATACAATGACTTGGCGTGCTTTTCCGCGGATGCGCCGGTGTGACAGCGCGCGAGACTGTCCTGGGCTGGCGAGCAAAGGGACCCTCCGGTTCGCCAGTAGCAAGTCTGTCCCGTCCATCACTCTGGTATGTCATAGAGAATCATTTGGAATTTGTGACTCATGCACACAAGCCATGCAGCTCCCTTAAGGGTACAATACCGCTTTGTTGATTTTATTCCCGTGAGAAGGCGCTATCACCACATTGGTACAAGCGCGATCAGCATCCAAGGCAAGGTCACAAAAGCGTAGGATTTTGCGGCCGGACAATATCAGCGCAGAGTTGGTATGGGTCAGGTAGCATACCACGCAGCTCATCTTGGAGGATGATCTCGACAAAGTATATTTAGGTATGAGTATTGCTACGAGGATGATGAATTCTGCATCCCTTTAGATGTGCACGGCTTCCTATGCTTGATATCTCGCCTTTCGATGTGCCCTAGACTTCTAGATCACCACCGCTAGGTTGCTCGACCTTTTAATTAGCTACAAACACGAACCGCTATGTTCGCTCTCCTACCGCGCTCCTGGCAACTATGAAAACTGGTGCGGGTCAGCTTGGGAACACGCGCTTCGCAGATGAGCTTATCTTCAGCGCTCTACAGGCTGAGGGCGGACCGGCGCCAGAGCAACGTGTTCTCAACGTTCACTGTCGCGAGGACAGACTGTGGCGAGTCATCGACCCCCCGGGACAACACGATTCCTTGTCAGAGGTAAGCCAAACCGATTCACTCAGAAGTCCCTGACGGCGGCCTGCTCATCATCTGGCGTGTTCGCGGTCGTGGAATAGTACATCGCGGACGATCATCAATATCGATCAAGTACACCGTGCACAGTGATCACTCATCGGCGAAGGTGGGAGATGATGCTCGCTCTCTTGGGTGCATTTCCTGACTGACCACGTTTCAGTAGTTATCTCAAGGTCTTCGCTGGCGACTTTAGATTGACAGCGATGGCTGTGAATCGCGTTCCTCCCGAGGTTCTCATCGAGACCCTAGGGCATCTCACAAACAAGAAGGACCTATCCGCCGCATCCCTGGTCGCAGCACAATGGGTATCACCTTCCCGTCTACACCTCTTCTCCGACATCGCCGTTCGCATCACAGAAGCAGTCGACTTCTTTGCATTTCTGTTATTCCTCACCTCTAATCCCGGGATAGGCGACTTCATCAGGCACCTGTTGGTGTCACACAATGACAGACAGCCGTATACGGAAGTTCAGACCATTGGGCACGATATGTTGGAGAAACTGCTGTCCGAGTTGGGACATATACAAACCCTTCATCTACGATCCATACAAATAGGACCGAGTAATAAGAGGTCCTTGCCGACGTACCGAAAATACCACGTCAAGAAGCTCACGCTCCAGGACACATCGTGCAGCTGCCAAGATCTCGTCGCGTTCCTCAACGCATTCTGTCGCATTGGCGAGCTGGCGATCACCTCTGCGCCAATAATTTACAGTTCATCTACTACCGAGATTGATATCTCGCCTCCCTCGACACCTGCCGAGCCTTTTGTTGGTGACACCGACCTGCAGTTGAAGAATATAGAATCAAGTCAAGCCGACTTTCTTTGCGAACGTTTAATGTACACCCATGTCGCCCAGGTGCTCAAATCGATCACCGTCCAATACGACCCTCAGCTCAGTCGACACTTGCCACCCGAAAATTGGACAACCTCCAAATCCCATATCGCCCGCCTTGCGTGCGCCTCTGGCAAGCTGCAGCATATCACATTCCTTATGAACAAGCGTCAATCATATCATCAGAATTTTGATCTCACAATAGCGAAGAAAATGCGAAAGCTCTTCTCCCCTCTCCAGTCACTTCGCTCAGGGTCAATATACATTGGTGTTCACGAACCTGTCGAAGGCAGCACGGCCAATGTTTGGCCAGTCGTGCTAGGAGCTGTGTCCATCTTTCCACCCTGCGTTCGGCGCATCGAACTGGCTCTATGGGATGTGGACTCGGAGATCACCTATGGAAGGCTTTCCGGGACAAAGCCTCCCGTTACGCCGCGTGTGCGCTGGGACTGGGACATTTTCGATGTCCCTGCCCTTGAAGTTGCACTAAGCCATTTCGACCAGCTAGAAACCTTGCTCTTCCGCAGCTATCGCGGGCTAGCTGCAGAAGAGACAAACCAAATCGCGAGCGCACTGCCTGACCTCGTGCGCACAGGCATCGTCCAATTCGACACGAAGGCGATGCCCTCCAGCCTGCCGGTACGCCGTGAAGCGTGTATCTATGAACGAAGGCTCATATTCTCACCGTAGCTGCGTGAACTCTGGCGCGCGGAGAGGACGTACTCACCAAATGGACGATGTCGCCAGGAAACGGCCGAAAGGATAGGAAATTCGCCTTGGGTCAAGGCCATGTATTAGCTCTGATTCGTACTTATTGCCTGCCCAAAAAATAGAGGTTAGCATAAACCGTCTCTGTCATAACTCAGAAAGCGTCGCATGATGGTGACCTTCAAAAAGTGTATGAAGAATGCTTGGGGTGACACCAATCTGCTGGCCGTCTTCTCGAGAGGGGAGATCGGGAAGGTCAAGCTGCGGGCGGCTTCGCAGCCGTTCAATCGCTCGAGGCCTGGTGTGTTCGCCGCAGCTATTCAATTCCTCAGAACTGCGAGAAGTTCCTGCCAGGCAACGACTGATGCATCTAGTGACCGGCTGCAGCCGTGGTTTGCTGGACGCGTCACCGCGAGAACGCGTGTCACGAGATTTGCGCGGGCTCATGCCGCCCTCGTTCTCAGAGCCAGAAGCACTGTACACGGCGCGGGGACAAAGCATCAGCGTCAAAAACGCTATATATCGTAAGCAATCTACCTATTTTACGCCACATTCACGCGTAAGCAACGCTCGGATTTGTCGTCCCAACTTCACGTAAAGCTGCCAAGGTTCTAACAGCCACTGCACAATGATCAGACGCGTCAACACGTATCATACCTGTGGTACGTACCGTGCAAGGGTGCTGTTAAGCTTTCTGTCGCTATTACTTGCGACAATCGTGTTTACTAGCCGACCTATAAGGTGGTCAAGTGTACGTACCTGACACTCACTGGCATGCGTAGATGTCTCCGAGTCGACTGTGACTACGGTGCTGATACATTGTCCGATTATTTCCGGGATATCCAGGGCCTCAAACACGCGATATAAATGCCGGTATGTGGAGATGAGTGACTATGCTCGTAGATGGGAGAAAGTGGTCCATGCCGGGAAGATCATGATCACAACCGCGGGCGGGCCTGGGCGCCTCACAGCTTATTCCTGTCCGATGATCTGCTTCCGTTTTCAGAAAAACACACCACTCGTCGCCCTCTCGTGCCGAACGAGTACGTACGCGCACACCGCGAGCATGTTTTGATATGGCCGTCGCGAGGTGTGAGAGTGCCGCGACATTGACTGACGTAGGGCAGCCGGCACCGTGACCGCGTCGTCGATAGACGGAGAAGATTCTTCTTGCGGCCACCATGTCTAGATATATAAATCCGAAAACGATGTCGACGTCCCTCTGCGCCCTGATATTCTCCCCCACGCCGATACCCACGACTCCCAGTACACTTTCCCCTGTGAAAACACTCTGAAAATCACTTGTAAAATGACTGTACAGGCTTTCACTACCCTCGGGGGCACGGCGACCGACGTCCAGATTGGCAAGATCGGCGTACGTGACTCTCGCGTATTCTGCCGACGATATACTGATCATGTCGAATGCAGCATGGCCTGATGCTCATGACGTGCGTACTCTTCATCTCGCGTTCTCACCTCGTTGATCCAAGCGTGTGTCGTGCAGCTGGACACCGAACCCCGTTCCCGACGAGACCTGCTTCGAGGCCATCAAGGCCGGCATCGACATGATGCCTGAGGGCGTGAAGATGCTTCTCAACAGCGGTGCGTCCTGTTCTACCCAGTCTCAGCGCGTGTACTGACAGACGAACGCGCCCAGCCGAGTTCTACGCGGCGGACCTCGGGCCTGGCAACCTCGAGCTGCTCGCCCGCTTCTTTGACAAGTACCCCGGCTACGCGGACAAGGTGTTCCTGTCTGTCAAGGGCGGCAGTCGGCCGGGCGAGATGGTCGTCGACTCTTCGTGCGTTTTCTGACCGCCTGCTGACCTTGCAAGAGACTCATGCATGTGCAACTCGTAGGACAGCGAACCTCCGTCGGAGCGTGACGGCAGTGAACACTGCGCTGCGCGGGACAAAACGACTGGACCTGTTCGAGTGTGCCCGTGTGGACCCAACCCGGCAGATCGAGGATATCATTCGCGATTTGCAAGTCCTCGTGAAGGAGGGGCTTGTAGATCATATTGGCATGTCGGAGTGCAGTGCGGATACCTTGCGCCGCGCAAACTCGGTGCACCCCATCACCGCCGTCGAGATTGAAGTCAGCCCGTGGTCCTACGAGGAAGAGACGAAGAAGGGTGAGCGACGAAGCATACGTAGTGCTAAGAGGTACACTAACGTGTTTGTCTAGTCATCGCCACCGCCATCGAGCTTAATATCGCCGTCACGGCGTACTCGTAAGTTCTGCACACGTTCCGTATGCACCACTGAGCGTTGACTGTTGTACCTGTACGCAGGCCACTCGGCCGTGGCTTCTTGACTGGCACGATCAAGAGCATCGACGATCTGCCTGGTACGTCATTCTGCTTCCGCATGTGCTGCGTTTCACTCACAGCATATTGCCGCCTCAGAGACGGACATGCGTCGCCGATTCACGCGCTTCAACAAGGAGGAATACTGGAAGCACAACATGGCTCTGGTTGACGCGCTCAAGGCCATCGCCGTCAAGAAAGGAGTCACCCCTGCCCAGCTGTCCCTCGCTTGGGTGGCCTCGCTTGGACCGAAGGTCATCCCGATCCCGGGCTCATCGTACGTGTGCTGTGGCAGTGTCACCGTGGAGTCTCAGGCTGATCTGCCTTTTGGTACCGCGTACACCGCACTCTAGGCACGTAAAGCGCACGACCGAGAACACGTCGGCCGCGGACGTGCAGCTCACGCCGGAAGAGAGCAAGGAAATTCAGAACGTGTTGGACGGGCACGAGGTCAAGGGCGGACGGTATGTTGACGGGATGGAGAGCGTGCTGCACCTGTGGGGGTGAGCACGAGACGCGAGGTCCGAGGAGGCTTGTCGGGCTCGGTAGTGTAGATTGGGCGCGGCCACTGTAGATACCACACACCTTCACTTCTGTCTGAACATCGCCCATACGACGCACTGTGCCAGACTGTGCTGGTGTACGTCCACGTCTGCGCGCGATGCTATTGGCCGCGCGCGCATCTTATCAGCATCGTCGATCTCGAACACGATCGGAGAAACGGAAACGGAGAAAGCTGGGCGACGGCGAGTCAGGAGCAAAAGCCCAGACGAGTCACAGCGTGAAACCCATCGCACGAGGCGCCATACTGCTCGTACAAGGTCTCTGCGAGCCAGCACCGCGTCTGCAACAGCTCTCTCCCCTCGACCGCCAACATGTGTGGAATTTGTGTCGCCCACGGCCTCGAGAAACCTGCCGCCGACCGCACGCGCCTCATCGCGTGCTCGAAGAAAATTAGACATCGAGGACCAGATTGGTCGGGGTGCTATGTAGGGAAGCAGACGGTGCTCGTACATGAACGTCTCGCTATTGTCGGTGTCGGTACGTATTCAGAGTGTCTCTCGTGTCGAGGCAGCGTGCTCACATGAAGGGGGTGAACAGAGTCCGGCGCTCAGCCTCTGGTCAGCGACGATGGCAAGATCATCCTCGCCGTGAACGGCGAGATCTACAACCACCTAAAACTGCGCGACGCCCTCAAGACACATTACAAGTTCCTCACGCACTCTGACTGCGAGGTTATCATCCCCCTGGTGCGTATTCACGACCGCTTTTGCGCGCTCGCCCGAAACTTACAGGAGTCATTTCGGGCGTGCAGTACAAGGACTATGGCAAAGGCCTCTGCGACAGGCTCGACGGCATGTTCTCCTTCGTGCTGCTAGACGAGTCCGTCGAGCCCACGCGCATCATTGCGGCACGCGATCCTATCGGTATCACCACGCTCTACCAGGGCTGGTCCTCCAAGCGTCCCGGCGCGGTCTACTTTGCCTCCGAGCTGAAGGCCCTCGTCGACGAGTGCGACCGCATCATCTCGTTCCCCCCGGGCCACGTCTACGACAGCGCCGACGGCTCGACGGAGCGCTACTTCAAGCCGACATGGTGGGCGGGCGACTTCGAGGGGCCCGCCGGCACGATCCCGACCCACCACGCGGACCTCACCGCGCTGCGTGAGGCTCTGGAGGCCGCGGTGCGCAAGCGGCTCATGTCCGAGGTGCCGTACGGCGTGCTGCTCAGCGGCGGCCTCGACAGTAGCCTCATCGCCGCGATCGCCGCGCGCGAGACGGAGAAGGTCGCGCTTGCGCAGGCGGAGAAGCGCAGAAAGAAACTGCTCGAGATCTCCAGCGGGCCGTCGTCGCCCGCGGGCAACGTTGCCGACGAATACGGTATGTGTCCCATTTACATGTTCCCCGAGGAGGCCAGCAGAGAACTCGCGCTGACCTCTTCGTACGACCCCTCCGCAGCGACCATCGCGTCCTGGCCGCAGCTGCACTCTTTCTCGATCGGGCTGGAGAACTCGCCGGACCTGCTCGCGGCGCGCAAGGCGGCGCACTACCTCGGGACGGTGCACCACGAGTACGTGTTCACGGTGCAGGAGGGCCTCGACGCGATCCCGGACGTGATCTACCACCTCGAGACGTACGACGTGACGACCGTGCGTGCGAGCACGCCGATGTACCTGCTCAGCCGCAAGATCAAGGCCATGGGCGTCAAGATGGTACTCTCCGGCGAGGGCAGCGACGAGATCCTCGGCGGGTACCTCTACTTCCACAAGGCCCCCGACGCGACGTCCTTCCACCAGGAGTGCGTCCGCCGCGTCAAGAACCTGCATACCTCGGATTGTCTCCGCGCCAACAAGTATGCGCGTCTGTTTTTGCTAAGCGATTACTGCTAACCCTCGTGTCAGGTCAACGATGGCTTGGGGTCTCGAGGCTCGCGTTCCGTTCCTAGACAAGGCCTTCCTAGAAGTTGCAATGAACGTTGACCCCAAAGAGAAAATGTTCAGCAAGGGCTCTGAGCAGGAGGTAGATGAGGATGGTTGCCCGAAGATGGAGAAGGTGAAATAGCTTCGTACTCGGCACGTCTCCATGCTGACTTTGGGACCAGTATATTCTCCGGAAAGCCTTCGACTGCGCACCCGATGGCAAGGTATGTTCTACCGCTCGATCTGCGATGTAAGGTACTTACGTCGCGCTAGCCGTATCTACCGCGCTCGATATTGTGGCGCCAGAAAGAGCAATTCTCCGACGGAGTAGGCTATTCGTGGATTGACGGGTACGTCCAAGCTCAGCCATAGTCTATCGTCACGACGATGTTAATCGTCCATCACACACAGCATGAAGGATCAGGCTGCGGTCGAAGTGTCGGACGACGCGTTCGCGAAGCGTGCAGAGCGTTGGCCGAGGGATACCCCAGATACCAAGGAAGCGTACTGGATCCGTGACATCTTTGACGGTGAGTGCTGCGCGACGACTTACCGTGCGATTCTAACGAAGCAACGCACAGGTTTGTTCAAGAGTGAGACCGCCGCGAGCACAGCCGTTCGGTACGTATCTATGCCCAGTCGCGCCGCTGCCGACACTTACCTGTCTTGCTCTACAGTTGGATACCTAGAGGAGACTGGGGCTGCGCGTCGGATCCGAGCGGACGGAGCGTAGAGATCCACAACGCGGCCTACGAGCACAAAAACTAGACGAGAAAGGATCCATAGTTTTGATACATATTGAATCTAGCCCTGACTGTACGCAGTACTGGAACAAAAGCGTGATGAAGGAGTGACGTTGGATATAATGTTCAATGATGACCCAGGCAAGAACATGGACGGCGAATTCAAGGAGGCGGGTGGGTTAGCGAGCGAGGGAGACGGCAGCTTGAACAGGACCGAGAAAGTCATAACACGCGTGAGGTTAACGAGGGTGGGCAGTTGCGTAATAGGCTATTACGTAGATGAGGAGGAGAGCATGTAGTGTAAGGAGGGTGATACGGTATCATCGACAATGGGGTACTACGAATGGCAATATGGATGGAGAAGCTTGACCAAAAGGAGGAGAACCGGACGTTTGACAGCATAGCAAGCACGATAAAAACAGAAAACACATGCCGGCCGTCAGAGGACTATGGGCAGAGAGTGGTCGTAAATAATCCGTATACGAAGCGTGAAGGCACAACCGTAGATGAGGAGGCGTGAGATTATATGATGATGCTTATTCCAAGGAGTGAGTGAGCAGGATCTCTATGTGGGAATGCGGCCGAGCGACGGGTTTTGGGCGATCAGCGTGCGGTACAGGCCCACCCCAGAGTCCTCCGAGGGCGCAGGCGACGGCAGCTTGGACGCGGTGGCCGTCAACGGCACGCTCATCGGTGTCCTCGTAGCGGCGCCCTGGGAGACGTTCCGGGTCCGTTCCTTCTTGGGTATAGGAGTCGCGGTGGACCGGGTGCTGGTGTCCCACGCGGGCCGCCCTGGCTCACGCGTCACAGTCGCCTTGACTGAGTGCCCTTCGTCTGACTGCGCGGTCCGTCGAGTAGTGGGGGTCGCTTGCGTACGCCGACTCGCAGGCCGAATGTTGTTCGGATGGTCGGCGGATATCAGGCGGGTGCCAAACTTGGCGTTGGCAGAGGACTCTCTGGCATACGCAGCGGCGGCTGGTGTCCCCCTGCGTGCGCCGTTGCCAACAGCAGTCCGAGGCTTCACGGCAGGTTTCTGCAGCGTGACCTTATCCGCACCCCAGTACGAGAAGCTCATCTTGCTCTTCCTATCGGAATCATCGGAGTCGCCGCCGCGATCCTCGTCGTCGTCGGGCATGGGCACGATCCGGGGTTGTATACCGGAATGTACCTGCTGACGCGAGCGCACAACACTGCGAATGGGAGGTGATTAGAGTCGGATGCATCATAAAAACCTTCCCTGAACTCACTCTTCCATTGAAACAACGCCTTCGCGAGGTTGAACAACATCACCGATGGCCCAAGTTTCAATCTACAAGCAGCAATGAGTCAGCCTATGACATCGCGCGAGTGATCGCATCACCATGTCACGAACCTTCAAGAACTTGTAGAGATTGCGAGGTTTGCCCTGAGAGGGGCGCCTCCCAGTTGTGGCGTACTTCGCCTTCCCCTGCAACTCCGGCAACGAGTTGGTCCTCGAGTTGGTAGCTGCCACCAGTGGCAGGGATGTCGTGCCTGTGCGCTGACATCTCAACACTACATCGTTAAATACTACCAGCCACTGGTCCTTCTTGCCGCCAATGCTGCTGTTGCCCGCTTGTAGCACGTCGCTCAAGCGTTTGAACGACGACTTGCCCTTCACGCCGCGAGGATTCTGCGCGGTGCTTGGAGGCGCTGGCTTCACCGGAGGCTGCGCGGCAGGATTCAGCCCAATGACCGGCCGCTCCTCTATGAGTACGCGAGATGGTTTGGGAACCATCAGCTGCTTGACCTTATCAAGACCCTCAATACGCGCAAAGACGTCCCTCGTCTTGTCGCGTTCCTCCTTCTGGATCTTCTCGTCCTCGATACTTCGCACAATGGTCTCCACCTCCGCGACCATCTGCAGGGTGCTCTCGTACTCGAAGGTGCTCGGATCGGTGTGGAAGAGAAGATTCTGGAAGAGGAGGGGGTATTTGAGCAAGCGCTGGAACGGTTTCGAGAGTGAAATCGCCAGGCCAGTCTCTCCTTTCTCCGAAGCAAGTATCTCGAGCTTCTCGAGGTATTGGCAGACCTTCATCCACTGGTCTGCATCCTGCTTCTTTGGCTTCTTGGACGCGCTCGCAGTCGACAAGGCGTTGTCGACTTGCTCTAGCGCCCGTTCTAGATGCAGAACGAACGTGGCGTAACCATGCAAAATGTGTGACTAACACATGGTGAGTAAGGTGAATCGACAGGCACAGGAACTCTTACATTCTGGACGAATACATCCGCGAGGGACCTGACAAGAGGATACTGTTCCTCGTATCGTTTGCGCAATCCCTCGCTCAATTTGATGTGCCCGTCTAGAATACCGCCTTCTATGACCTCCAAGCACTTGCGCAGATCCTCTGGCAATTGCGTTGGAGATACAGCACCCGGAATATTCTCCGGAGGTGAGGGTACGGGTGTGGGGTTGCTCTTCTTGAACCTCCTGAACATGCGAGAGGAAGGAGTTGTCGTCGATGGTCTCGGCGAATTCAAGGGGTTACTGGTGTCCTTCTCATGTACTGACTGTCGCCCAAGAGATTGCGCAGAACTTGTCATCGGGTTTGCTCTGGGAGGTGGAGGGAGCGATTGGTGAGACCGTGACGGGAATGGTACAGACACGCCAAATTTACTCCCAGCAGTGCGCGTCGAGGTCGCACCGTACGGGGAGCGAGGATGGCTGTGCTTGGCACCGAGACTCAAATGGGCGGCTTTCTTGGATGCAGGATAGGCCTTGCCCATCCGGTCTTCTGCCTCTTCTTCCTCCTCAGAGTTGAGTGACTCGCCATCGATATTCGGTGTGAAGTGATCTTCCTTGAGAGGAGGTGTGGGACCTGTCGGAGATTCTGAGCGGAATGGAGTGGGAGATAGAAAGCGCGAAGCAATAGGAAGATGTTCGAAAGACTCTCGAGGCGAATCTACGGTGTATTCATCGAACGCGACCGCCGTGGGCGAAGTGGGGGAGGAACTGGAATATGGGTGTAGGAGAGGCTCAATAAACGTCTCCTTCATCTTGAGCAGATCATTCACGTAGCTGCAGTCGGCATCAGTGATCGCCAGCGTTAAACGCAATATACAGTACACACCGTTCCTCACTGGCGACAATCTCCCACAACACTTCTTGTCGCGTGCGCTCCCGCTGACCAATGTTGGACACCAGGTCCTCCTCAGCACCTTCACTCCATGATTGGACGGCAAGGATGCGACTACTGGCATTGGTCATTTGGGAGAAGGGAGTCGTTGATCGCAGCGACTGGTGAATCGACGCGCCGTCGCCGAGACTGCGTGGGTACGGCGACGTTGCCGCCCTCGTGGAGGCCGGCTTCGACGTCTTGGCTGTCGTAGTAACGTCGGTCTTGGATGAGGTCGCTGTGGATGTGGATCCACGAGCTTCCTTGACATGAGCAGCTTGGAAACGGGAGACGGTCGTCTTGAGCGGGATAGGATTCGCTGGTGTCGGTGTCTCAGCTGGGGAGAGAGCTCTGTCCTGGTCAAGAGCTGGTGTCGGCGGTGGCGAGACGAAGGCAACCTTCTTCTGTAGGTCTGAATGGGCGGCGCTCCCGCTGCTGCTGCTGTTGGTTTTACGTGAATTGCGCCCAGCGGAATCATTGTCAACGCGCGACGGCGCACTCGATGTAGTCGCCTCATCTCTCCTGCCAACCTCCCTCAGGTCCGTCTGCGGTAATGGAACAACGGAAGTGTTTGGCGTGGGATTGGCGGAAGACGACTCTGTCGACGAAGAGGCGGGCTCATCTATGGGCGGTAGTGGTCGCGTAGAGAGTTCTGGTAACGGCTTGTAGGCTGATGTCGGTGTCGCGCCCCCTCGTGGGGGCCATTCTTGAAGCGGCGGAAGCGGGGGTATCTTCTCTCTGTGGAGGGTGTCCTTGTCTCTATCCTTTTCCTTCAAGAGACCACGGTTGATGCGATTGAGGAACGCCTTCATCGTATTAGCGTAGACCTGGACCGGTGGTCGTTCCCCCTCCGAATTAGGTCCACAGCAAGGGTATCGACGAGCAGGAAAGTCTCTGAGACGGAGACGAAGCAGGGATGGTGGTGGAGAGACTTTACGAGAGGTTGGGACTCAGTCGACCAGCGCGCTTGAACCAACAGCGGCTACAACACACAGCAGCGGCAAGCGCATGCCATGCCTTCGCCTCGTGTCCGCCTTCCATCACCTCACACAAGTTTTCTCTCAACCTCCTTCCCTCAGTCCTCCATCTCGAGCAATGTCCAGGCATGCGACGCTCGCTGCACGCACCGTACTCCCAGCGCACGAGACCAAACACGTCGCGGAGCTCGAGTACGCCTTCCAACAATCCACCTTCCGTCTCGTGCAGTTGAACAACGGAATCTCGAACGGCACTGCGCTTTGGCTAGGCGCACAATGTCTCTCCGTATTTCTGGCGCACGTATACGGAACCAAGCGGCGACCCAAACACGCAGCCAAACGCCCCAGAGTTATCGAGCTAGGAAGTGGGATCGGCCTCTCCGCGTATGTTCACCTCTTTTCCATCCCCCGCGTAGCTCCCTCGGATGTGCTATGACCCTGCCGACAGTACTGAACGCTCCGATGTCCCGTAGCTTGGCGCTGTGTTCCATGGGATGGGACGTTGTGGCGACAGACTTGCCAATGATAGTCGACTCCGTACTGGCCAGGAATATTTCGAGCAACCTCTCTGAGTTGCCTCCGGACAGCGGCACGATTGAAGTTCGTGCCCTCGATTGGACAGTGCCCCCCGACCAGTGGTCTTGGGTGGATGCTAACGCCATTACACCCAGTGTCGGCTCCCTGCCCTCGACCCCTGCCGAAGGCGCTACCCTACTTGGTCCTCCTTTCGATTTAATCATCACTGCGGACACAATATATAGTCCTGCATTAACACAGCCCCTACTTCGCACACTGAGGACGTTGTGCGCGCAGTCTCTGGTTCCTGGCCAAAAAGCCTCGCGCTCGCCTCCAATATATCTCTGCCTTGAGCGCAGGGATCCTGTTCTTGTCGATCAAGTGCTGTCCGAGGCGTCAAATGCATGGACAGTAAAGCGCATTGCCCACAGCAAGTTGTCGCATGCGATGGAAAAGGGCGGCATCTCGTGGAACAAGGCCGAATGGGACGACGTGGAAGTTTGGGCCTTCACGCAAATGCACGACTAGCAGGTCATTTGGCACCAGCCTCTCCTTTGACGTGCAAACATTCATGTCTGATCATATAGGTGTTGTACGTGTAAAATCATATGCAAAGTTCTTAACATATAGAGCGAGGCATGGCATAAGCAACAAGGGTGGGTGTCTGTGGGATGCGAGTAATGCAAAAGTGTGTTGACGATGATGTTAGCGGGTGTCTGATAGGGCATGCTGTACACAGATGAAACGGGAAGAGCCGAGGAGGTGATCACTAGTTGAGGGCAATTGTTCCTGGATTATGCTGTTGGACGGGACTTCGAGGGGAGGGTGAGGCAGTGTCATCTCATTGAGTGACGAGATAAACGTACGAGTCAGTGTCTTCATAGTCCATTTCTACGATGTCGTCCATCTCATAGTCTTCCCTTCTCGTAGCTACGAGCCTGAGAGTCCTGTCGAAGCCGTGGATGGACTGCAATGGTCGGTTGTCAGACGCTTAGCTTGGCAGTGACGCGGGTAACAAACGCACCAAATCTCTCCAAGTCTCTTCCTCGTCACTATCAGTCTGCAGCTGGTACACCTGCAAGAAACCGTCGAACCTGCCAAGCGGTATGTTGTTCAAGTCTAACGTCTCGGCCGTAGGTAGGCTCCACTCACGTTAGTCCGCCTTCGTCGGTGCAGTCCATAAACATCGTGAGCTCGTCTTTGGTCTCTTCGTCGAATGGCGCGCCATTGGTATCCTTCGCCCACTCGTCCAAGCCTTGTGAGCTCAGGAATGCGCCCGCTGGTGGCACAAGCAAGCCAGGTCGCTTCTGCGGTCGTGGTGTACAGTATTTCGCGAAAATGTGGCCTAGACACGCCTCAAACTATCCAATGCCTGAGCAAGGTACGAGCGAGACCACACGAGGCGGACACACCTGTCTTGACATCGACCCATCCGCCCGAAGGAGCTGTACGCCTCGTGCATTTCTTCTGCCTTGCGTAGGTTCGGCCTCCGGTGTTTCATACTCAGCAGTGGTATTCCTGAGCGATTCGAGTTGTCGGTTCATGGCAACCGAGGTATATTTGTGAATGGGGATTGTGAGCAAAGGCTTCGCAGAGAGTTGAGGGCAGAGAGAAGAATTTCTCTGTGATTTCGCGGACGATTTCGAGGCAAAGTCGCGGTCGCGACTCAGACGCCCGTCGCTGCCGCAAACGAAAAAGGAAGCCCGTCAATTAGACACGTGGCTGTTTAAGCGCCTTCGATCTCTAGCGCGTCTAAGCGTCGTGCTGCTTGGCTTGTCCGACTTGTATTCAACCGCCATGGCTGCTGCAAGGACGCAACCGTTGTCCATCGAGTCGTTGTTGCAGAAGCAGAAGGAAGAGAAGGAAGCGGCTGCGAAGGTTAGTTACTCGTTTAGCCCCCTTGATACCTGCCCTAATACCCGACACAGCCCAGATTCCTTACAAAGGAACAGCGCGCGCAGATCGCCATTGAGCGGCGTGCACAAGAGATCAGGGAACAGAAGGAGCGAGACGATAGGGCGCGGAAGGAACGCCAGGAGCTCGAGAAGGAGACTGAAGAGTTCAGGGCAAGCCAGAGGGAACGCGAGCGAGCGTCGAGGTACGGGAGCAATGGTCGATGTCAGTCCATCAGCTCGTTCATCCCTTCCGCAGTTCGTGACGTACGTTTCACAGACGACGACCGCCATGAACGCGAGAGAGATCCTCGCCATGGTCGGAGGGATAACCGCGATAACCGAGATAACCGAGACAGGGATCGACGGCCTCCACAAGACGACAGACGTGCTAACTACCAAGGTGTACCCACAGGACCTCGCGCTGACCGCGACAAGAGTACTCCGACAGGACCTTCTGCTTCCGGGTCCTCTACGCCCGCAGGTCAATCGTCGATGCCTCCCCCTCCATTACCAGCCAGTCTGGCGAACGGAAACAATGCCGCGTTGACCTCGGATTCCGCTGAATATGTGCCGCCTATGACGGATGACGATTTGAGCGCCATCCGGTCGCGATATCTCGGTGTAGACAAGAAGAAGCGCAAGATTCGCAAGATGAACGACCGCAAGTTTGTCTTTGACTGGGACGAGCAGGATGACACGTTCTCCAACGAGGCCCCCGCTGCTGTGGGCAGTCAACGCCAAGGAGCGCAGGTCATGTTTGGGAGAGGACACATCGCCGGCATGGACGATGGCGGGAACGGTCCACATCCTGCCAAACGCGCCGGGTCTGACGGAGGCTTGGTGCTGGCTGACTCGTTAGAACGGAGGAAGGCGGCGAAGACCGGCATAGACGAGAGGCACTGGACCGAGAAATCGCTTGATGAGATGAAGGAGCGCGACTGGCGCATTTTCCGTGAAGATTTCAGTATCGCTGCGCGGGGTGGTCAAATACCCCACCCTATCCGGTCCTGGACAGAATCTGGAATTCCTGAACAGATACAAGCTGTCATTGATGAGATTGGCTACAAAGAACCGTCGCCAATTCAGCGGCAGGCCATTCCGATCGGTCTGCAGAACAGGGATATTATTGGCATTGCAGAGACGGGTGAGCAAATTTTCGATTATCGTCATGTCTAACGCTTAATTCTACGTAGGTTCCGGTAAGACCGCTGCATTCGTCATCCCGATGCTCGCCTTCATCTCAGGCCTGCCTCCCTTCACGGACGAGAATAGACACCTGGGCCCGTACGCGCTCATTATGTCGCCGACCCGTGAACTGGCTCAACAAATCGAGTCCGAGGCGAAGAAGTTTGCAGGGCCCCTGGGATTCACTTGTGTATCCATTGTTGGAGGAGTACGTGCATTCCTTGTTTGTTGTCTTTCGTGATTGCTTACCAGGTCTTCGTATTTTATAGCGCTCCGTCGAAGAGCAACAGTTTAACCTTCGTTCCGGCGCAGAAATCATCATCGCGACGCCCGGACGTCTCAAAGATGTCATTGAGCGGCATGTCATCGTGCTGTCGCAGTGTCGTTACATCGTCATGGACGAAGCTGATCGGATGGTCAATCTCGGTTTCGAGGCTGAGCTTACGTTCATCCTGGACAAGCTTCCCTCGGACACCATGGAGGGAGAGGACAAGGGAGAGCAGATGGACGTGGACGGCGAAACACTGATCAAGAAGGGCCGCACGCGTGTTACTACATTGTTCTCTGCGACGATGCCGCCTCCTGTCGAGCGCCTCGCAAAGAGATATCTCAGGCGCCCTGCCATTATCACGATCGGTGAGGCCGGACGTGCGGTAGACACGGTCGAGCAACGGGTTGAGTTTGTCATTGGCGACGAGAAGAAGAAGTGAGTGCTTCTTTAATGGTCTGCACGGAGATGACTTTGACTGACCGTCTCTATAGGCAACGGATGCTGGAGATTCTCAATAGTGGCGAATTCGCCGCGCCCATCATTGTCTTCGTCAACCAGAAGAAGACTGCGGACATGGTGGCAAAGGACCTCCAACGTGCAGGCGTAAGTGGTCCCACATTATCGCTGCGTTGCCATTATTGATGTCATTTCTCAGTGGAACGCCGCAACACTGCATTCAGGCAAGAACCAAGAACAGCGAGAAGCTGCGTTGCAAGCGCTACGTTCAGGCGACGCGTACATCCTTGTCGCAACCGATCTCGCCGGTCGTGGTATTGATGTTCAAGACGTCAGTCTGGTCATCAATTACCAAATGGCCAATACCATCGAGGCATATGTTCATCGTATCGGTGCGTGCATATGGCAGGGAGATGATTTATTGTACTGATTTGTGGCGCTCTAGGACGTACCGGTCGTGCGGGCAAGCAGGGTATCGCTATCACGTTCCTTACAAACGATGATGACGAGGTCATGTACGACCTCAGGCAGGGTACGTTGTATGCCGATATGTTTGTTTCCACCTCTTTACTGACCGCAACTTCGTGCAGAAATATCGAAGAGTCCGGTGTCAAAGGTTCCGGTCGAGCTTGCGAAGCACGAAGCATCTCAACACAAGGTCTCGAGAGAGATGAAGCGCAAGAGGGATGCAGACGATCAGGGCTAAGGCACGAATCCATCCGCTGCACATCAATCGCCACTTGCTCTGTGCACACTTTCTTGATCATCTGAATTTTACAACGCGATATGTACACTTTGGAGTCGTATAGATCTCCTCAGACGACGTGGGCGGGTGACGCCGCAAATGCGTCCTTTTCGACGGAAGTTTGAGATTCTCCAGATTGTCCACTATGCATGTGGAGTCTTAGATGAGGTGCGCTGGGATCCATAGGACTTGCAATGTAGCTTGTAGCGAATACGGGTGCCGTCAGAGTGTTCGTTTGTGTGGTCTCGGTGACGACAAAACCGAGACGGGCCGTGATGAGGCATTGCGAGATACCCTGTGGAAAGTTGTCAGAGATACAAATTTTAGATTGCAGACGATGTACGACGCTTACGAAGAAGAATGGGAGAATGCACACGGCTACGTAGCCTATGTCAAGATTGGTCTGTTGCGCATATGAGTTTGCGGAAAAGTGCATGCTCTGAAGGGAGACGTACAGTATAATGCCCCTCTGGTGCTAGCGAAGAGATCTCGTAAAGAAGAAGACCAACCCAATTTACCAGCGCGGACTCGACGACGGCTTCCACGATATTTCTATACGGCGTATGGCCGGACAACGGCATGCTACAGGAGCGAGTGACATAGCTAATAAATCGAGAGTAATTAGCAAGTTGGAAGCAAAACAAACAAAATGGAGCCACGAACATGATTTTGCCCAAGATGGATGCAGTGAGGGTGGTGTTGATGAAGAACATCGACCAAGCCCACGCAGCGCTGATTTTCAATACGTTGACGCCTAGAACATTGAAGAAATCGAAAGAGCCGCGATGTTTATAGACTCCCAAGTTGAATAGACTTTGCGCTAGGCCAACCACTAGGAAACGATCAATGACGTTCATGATATTAGTGTAGCACGACAACTTACAAGCAGTCACGACGACAGCAGTCGCCGGCACATACAGGGCCCAGCGATTCCGGCCGAATATCACCCAGAAACGATAGGCCAGTAAGCCATCAGACAAGAGCCCCTAAAGACACATCTGTCAATATTCGGTATACACAAGCATTGTTGTCTCGAGCGTACCGCGAGCGTTGTAGATATACTAAGCGCCACAGCAGAATCAGCGGTTGACATCTTCGCTTCAATCATTTGTCTCACCTCTCAATAACGCGCAGAGGCGTGACCCATGTCCAGATCTCATCGATGGGTTGGGGAATAATTCGTGCGCGGTTGAAGTCAAGAGAACGGCATACGAAGTGCGTTGCAATGCACACAAAGCTACCAAAAATGTTAGATAGTATGACACACGACGGGCGAAGCCTACATACAGCAGGATGGTCACAATCCTGAGGTTTCTGTATGAGCGTCCGGACTTGATAAAGGTGGAGTACAGTGCTAGTACAAATAGAACAAAGTAGACTCCTGTGTGAAATACACCAATATCGTCAGACTGGGCATCACGGCAGATGCGGGAGCACAAGAACACAAACCTGCCAACGCTGTCATTGAAGCGAACACGACAGCTTGGATCTCTAGGTTCTCAACATCGCTCGATAACTGGGACATTGCGGGCGCAGTTGGGGTGACGATGGTGGCGTAGCGAGCCTGCATATATACTTGGATGAGTTTCGCGTCGATTAGATAGTCGATTGTGATGCAATTCAACACTGCTTTGCGATCGCAGTCCACCAGGTCCGCATGAAGAGGAACAGATGGAAGCTGATGCCCTAGAGCGCAACTTCCGGAAAGCCCTGCTGTACTTAGTCGTATCGCAGGTACGGAAGACCCTGAGGTCTCACAAGCATCAGTTAGCATCGAAGGGTATCACGATGGTTTCACTCACCTGATGAGGGGTTCTGCGGACAAGCGATGCGCTCTGTACGCGGTGGTACTGATATGGCCATCCATCACTGATCTTAACTGTCTTTTACCCGGGCGTCGTGGAGGCGAAGCACATAGAATACACCGTCATTTGTCACAGATAGACAGCGAAGTCGCATGAAAGATTGCGTCAATGGCGACACTACAATCCCTCGATCATGGCTTGGGCGGCGTAAGGCATTCCTCGTACCAGCAGACACCGAGGGCATGATTCGGAACCGATTCTTTCCCGTGTTCACCGATGCACACCTGAAGAAGGCCAGTGTAGGCACTAGTATCACACGGGGAAGGTACCTCTTCTAGCTGTGCATTGCTATCTTCACATTAGCGGTTGCACCGTCCCTGTCCAGATGTCTCAGTAGATTATGATGGCGTCTATGAGTTTACCCACAATATATACTGGGGCCCCGTTGACCTCCGTGCTCGAAGGCCACCGTCAGCGAGCCCTTCTCTGCTGACGCCACGGAACCGGAGGTTGATGTTTTGTCGCTTTCTCTCGGCCGACCAACGATACTGTTCCGCGGAAATGGGTCATTAGAGAAATGCGATATTCGCCAAATAAAAACTGATTCGAACAGCGGAAGAAAGGGCTTACGAAGAAAGGCAAGACAGGGATCATCAGTGATCACCCAACCAATTAGTGGAATATTCATGCGGGTCTACATCCGAGAAAACGATAGTCAACAGGAGGCTTGCCCGTCGTCCACGTGGGAGCGGAGAGATATAATCGAAGACATTACGTCTCACGAGTCGTTATCGAGTGTCTGATCTCGTGGATGGAGGCGATGTAGTCGTGGTTGCACTGTTGAACGTCTAAGCGCCAAGACGGCGCGACCCTGTGATTAGACGCTTGATGAGGATCGGGATTTGGAGGACGACTGGGTTCCATATTCTATACTACTGGGACATCGTATAAAAGCCAGAGTCCGGCTCAGCAAAATCGGTTGGCCGGTCATTATCAAAAGACTGGCAGAATTTTCTCCGAGTCGACGGACATGCTACTACTGAGCGAGTCATTGACGTGCTGCTCTCTTTCCACTGTGATCAGAACGTTCCTTGTGGGGATTTGGTCTAGGTTTCTCCCGTATTGTACGGTTCTCTGGGCGAATACCAGGCCGGATTCCACTCCACTTGTATGGGTCTGCAGGGGTTCGCGTTTGGCCAGCCCCAAGCGCGTAGTGATCAAGCATTGGGAAATTCCCTGAAGGAAGAGGTCAAAAGAAGACCCTCTCTACGAAGCCGGTGAATACGTACGAAGAAGAGTGGGAGAATGCAAGCTGTCACGTAACCAACGTTCATGCGCGTCTGAATTCGCAAGGCAGATGGATTATTGTCGATTTGGCGTTGCAATTACGCAGAGCTCACCGAATAATGTCCGGTGGGTGCCAAGGACGCAATTTGGTAGAGAAGCAGGCCGACCCATGTGACGAGGGCGGACTCGACGATGGCTTCGACGATAGCTTGATACTGCAATATGCCCCGGGCAGGCATGAGTGGCGCCGCTCGGCGAGTGACTTGCCTATTCAAGATGACGTCCGATCGTCACTTCGGACGGCGCGCAAAAACGGTAGAACATACGCAATTCTGGCTATGATCAGTCCGGTCAGAGTAGTGTTGAGCGCAAATATGCACCAGGCCCAGGCAGCTGTAACCCGGAAGACGTCAACATAGGCGGTGCCCAGAAAGTCAGATGTATTTCCGTAGAAACCCAGGTTCATGAGGTTCCCCGCCAGTCCAATCACTTCAATGATCGTCGTTAGCGCCAAACACATTGCCATGAAATATATTACTGACGGGTGCTCACGACTATGGCAGTCCCAGCTGCGTATAATGCCCAGCGGTTTCGATTGTAGATTATGAAGAAACGCCAGGCTAATAGCCCGTCGGCCAGGAAGCTCTGTAGGGCATGTCAGTTGAGCTTCACCCGCTGAATATTGATCTTACTGCGATGCTAGTCGTGACACTGGTTCCATTCCGTCAATAAAAGACCAGCCCGCGCAGATTTATCGATGACTCACCTCTCCAAAATTCGCAACGGTATCGTCCACTTCGTCAATTCATCCGCAGGCTGTGGGATGATGCGGGCACGAGAGAACTCGACCGAGCGGGATATGAAGTGAATAGTGAGGTTCACAAAACTGGATCGACAAAGAGTGAGAGTCTACTTGGGAACACAAGAACGCACGTACAGAACGACAGTGATAAGTCGTAAATTCTTGTAAGACACGCCACTCTTGACGTACGTGCTGTACAGCGCTAGACTGAAGAGGACGAAGTACACACCTTCAAACAACGTGATGAGAAACACAGCCAACGGGAGCAGACGAACAATGGAGGAATGAGACACAGACATACCATAAAGAGTGCCCAGAGCTGCAAAGGTGACAGCGACAATCTCAAAATTATTGACGTCTGTGTCGTATGCGGCGGACATAGCGGACATCGAAGAGACGGGCGAGCCCACTTCATAGAAAGTCGATACTCCCAGACTTGTAATATAGGACCTGTGTCATGGCTGACTAATGTCAGCTTCCAATGTTCCAAGGACCTTGTTCGTACCTGGGAGCATGATGGACTCCGGGGCCACTGTCATGGTATACACCACGTAGTCATCTTGTTTGAATGAGCCCTTGGCTGGAGGCAAGACCGCGGGAGTCAAACTACCACATACAACCACAAATTTGCTGTGAAGTGTTTCAACACCGTAGATGCTAATCTGCGCAGTTTGGAGGGTAAGATGTGGTGATACTTGCTGTAGATGGCCGTGATTCGGCCCCGCAATTGTCTTGACCGTCACACACAAGCCGCAAAGAGTCGACACAAGTGTAATGGCCATATACCACGCCTTGATGAACTAAGCCACCTGCATGAAAACAATGCCAACAACGTCCTCTAGGCTTCGAGCTTGCAGCGTCGTGGGGGTGGAGGTCAACTAGCATATTGGCGCCAATCCCGTTTGATTGGCGCGTTCTACTGAACGGTCCGGCACCCCGAGCAGATCTGAACGGCATACTGAGGGACTTCGACATGCAAGAACAGATACAAAACCAAGGTTAATTAGCCGTATCAGGCTGACTTGAGCTTTAGATTGTCATAATAGCATACACACTGTTGGAACGGATCATGCGTTGTCATTATTAATTCTCGGACAGTCATATGTTTGTAGACCGACTGTCAGACAGCGGTAGCTTTCTTCTCGTCCGATATCTTAACATCAGAGAGGCTGTTGCTTTCGTTCATCCTTGGCTGGATGATGACGTTCCTGGTGATGCTAGGCTCTCCATCGCTGGAAAAGTGCGCGTTGGCGAATGCCAGGGGTGTGGTGTACACAGCGACCGAGGGAGAGCGATGCATGCTCTCATGCGTAGCCAAGCCCAGCCGAGCCGTGATGAGACATTGGGAGATACCCTGCCTCATATCAGTTTCCGGATCCTATGAGCAACGCAAAAAGCGACTCACGAAAAAGAATGGCAGGATACAACTTCCTATGAATCCAACGCCGGATCGCGTCTGGACAGTTAATTAGCATCCTCGAAGTAGAAATGGTAGCTTACAACAAACATACCAGATAATGCCCATGTGGCGCCGATGCGGCTATCACGTAGAAGAGTAGTCCAAACCAGGTTACCAGTGCAGACTCGATGATGGCCTCTAGTGCGACGCGGTAGCGCATTACGCCGAGTTCGCGAGTGGCGGCACTACAACGCAATACCTCGGTCAATTTTCAAGATGCCGAAATGAGAATTTGAGGATACACACATGATTCTGGCCAGAATCATAACGGTCAAGGTGGTGTTCACGGCGAAGGTGCACGCTCCCCAAGCCATGGACACCTTGAGCGCGCTCGCGAGCATGGCATTCTGATTAGAATTCGGGTTGATATAGGCTGTCAGGTTCGAGAAGTTTGCTACCAGTCCTATCACTGTACGTGGAGATCTTCATGTTAGCTCTTTCACTCTATGATCAATGTCGTGGAAACGACTGCTCACCAAGGCATACAAACACGCCAGTGAAAGAACTGTATAATGCCCAGCGTCTTTTCCCGTAAACAATATAGAATCGCCAAGCCAAGAGCCCATCGGAAAGAAAACTCTGTGGCGAGATCAGCTATGCTCTCGCGTGCGTACACGAACCTTACCGCCAGGGTAGTGGTCACCCTGTCGTGGAGTCGCGTTAGTGTGAAGTTCACGATAAATGATGTAGGGCAGTCTCGCGCACGTTTCGGCTGTACGAAGCGGCGTGGTCCATTTGATAAACTCGTTGGATGGTTGCACAAGAATGCGCGCCCTGGCGAACTCTACCGAGTGTGCGGCAAGATGTGCTGTAAGATCCACGAAGCTGTTGGCGGAACCGTGGTCAGGACACATCGGTAGCAGATGATAGCGGATGTACTGACACGAGAATAGTGATGATCCGCAGGTTCCTATAGGACCGTCCATTCCTTACCGACGTCGTGGCGATCGCTATAATGAATAGGATGAAGTATGCGCCTGAGAAAGGTCGTCAGTACTTCAGTCGACAGCGCAAGAGTACTGCATACCAGCCAGAGCACATAGTATGGAAAATACTGGTGCCTCGAACTCTAGGTTAGGAACCTCCGCATTGAAGGGTATCGGCGTTGACATCACTTGTCGTGGCGAAGCGACAAGGGACTGCAGGTTAGGATTAGCAGGAGAGTCTTGACTGTAATAGCTTGCCTTGAAAAGCCTCCCTATTTAAAGGTCCCCGCGACCAGCTCATACGCCATGCAAGCAGAGCGAGGATCGGATTCGGTAAATCCCTTGGTCAGGAACGAGGACAGCATTTGAGTGCCGAACAGGTTCTAGGGCGCTGCTATCACGGCTCCCAAGGAAGTCGATGGTCGTAACGCATGCATCCGCCTTCTCGCTGCTATCCACTGCTCCTACATTTCAGCGTAGTGGCGCAGGAGAAGGAGGGACCGCGCGGCACCGCGGTCTTTGTAGACTTCATCGATCGAAACAAAGGGCGTGCCATCGGCACAATGTCGCTCAGGTATCACTATCTGATGTTGAACAGATGGTGCGTGAGAGCTCTGTTAAACTTGTGGAAAAATCTGGGACATTATGGCAAGAGACGAAGTGTCAGCACGAGTTCATCAACAACAGGAGATGAACAACACCTTCTAAGGGCTAGTGCGGAGTTCCGCTGGCTAGAGAAGATCAAATGCAGCGAACACGAGGAGACTGTGGCGTGGGAGTGCATTTTTGGTCGTAGCTGATGCAGTCGAAGTGCTTGTAGGCTGCGAGTTGATGCGCGCCAGCGTGGGAAGCTAGAAGGGAACAATGGCAGACCATATAAATACATACACATTCGTTAGTTGAGAGTTGACTACATGTCCGACGAGAAGCCAGGAGGGCACGGAACGTAATATATACAGGCGGCCGCTTTAATTCCCATAAGTTTCACGTAACCAGATTGACCTTCTCTTCCGAGCGTCTCGTGTTCGAAAGGTTGCCACTTTCATCGCTTTGTACCATCATTACCATGTTTCGCGCCACAACAACGCCGGCTGCGCTGCTAGTTATATGGCTGTCCGCAAAGAGCTGTCCTCCACAAACGTTACACGCCGCCGGTCTTTGCGGCTGTGTCAGTCCTAATCGGACCGTGATGAGGCATTGCGAAATGCCCTGTGTATGGACATAAGACCGGGCTCGTAAAGTACAGCGTAAAGGAATCGGCTTACGAAAAAGAACGGCAGGATGCAGACCGCGACCAATCCGACGCCGGAACGGGTCTACAGACGGGATCAACTCCGGGACGCAAGTGACAGCTTGCGGCAACTCATACACACCGAATAATGGCCGGTTGGTGCCAATATTGAAATTTCGTAGAATAGCAGGCCGAACCAAGTCACGAGCGAGGATTCAACGATGGCCTCTAGTACGATGCGGTAGTGCCCGATACTACGCGAGTGTTGGCGAGAGATCCAGCTAAGCAGACCAGTGCGTAAACAAAGTGTGCCTCGGCGAAGAATGAGTACTTACAGAATCCTTGCTACGATCATGACCGAAAGCAGGGTATTGACGGCAAACGTACACCATCCCCAGGCCATGAGAACCTTCAGCACGTTTGTCAAGATGGTAGTCTGATTTATGCTTGGGTCCGCGTAAGTGGCCAGATTAGAGAGGTTCGCAACGAGACCTATGACTATACGAATCGTGTGTGAATATCAGGACATCGAGTTTGCGTCCGGAAGAGAAGTGCTTACGAGCGCAAACAATGACCGAAATAGAAGAAGCGTATAACGCCCAGCGTTTTCTTGAGTAGACAACGTAAAATCGCCACGCCACTAGTCCATCGGAGAGGAAGCTCTGCAAAGAGGTGAGGGTTTATTTACAGAGACGGACGCATGTCTTACAGCGATAGTGGTAGTTAGGCTGCCAGTGGGAAATCCAAGTAAAAATCTACAACCCTGCGAGGTATTTAAGCATGCATACCTTTCAACCGTTCGGAGAGGAGTGGTCCACTTCAAAAATTCGTTCGTGGGCTGAGGCAAAATACGGGCTCGGGAGAACTCGACGGAACGAGTAATGAAATGCACTGTGAGGTCAATAAATCTATGATGTTGGCTCAGTGTTTTACACGAGGATGAACAGGTATGATGCACCCACAACAAGACGGTGACGATCTTCAAGTTTTTGTACGAATTTCCGGACCTTCCGTAGATGGTTGTGATAGCTACAATGAAAAGAACGAAATATGCGCCTGGAACCAACAGTAAGAGGGTCATCAACGGATGCAGCGTAAGACAAAACTTACCATAGAGACAGCACAACGCAGAGTACACAGGAGCCGCAGTCTCGAGGTTCTGTATATCTGCCGACGACGGGGTGGACATTGTTGATGATAGCAGAGCAAGCGGGTGTGTGTGTGTGTGTGTTGTGTACGACCCGCCAGATTAGATTAGGCCGGACACCCACCTCTAGGTCTCCTCTCATATGAGACAGGGCTATTTAACAGGTTCAGTTGCCTCGCGGACGATCGATTTCACAGGTTCAACGGGCAATTTTGACCCACAATCTTTCATAGCACGACATTGAGCATCGCACTCGTATGGACAATATTTCTCAGAGTGGGAGGCATGAACACAGCTACAATCGCCGCAAATTAAGTGTCTGAATAGTGCAGGACTTCGACTGCCACTCACCTTCGGGCCCCTCAACTGAAAAAGGCGTGCTATCCTTCCGCAATCCAACCGCTGATGGATGCCATCGGCGTAGCGCATTTCCCCACTATTGGTACGCTGTTCATTGGCCAGCCATGTCGTGCCAATATGAGACCTAGGGAAGTGTAAGACGAAGTAGGACAGAACACGAATCTTACAATGAGACAACGGGTGGTCGAGAGATCAACAAACCGAGATTGCAACTTTTGGACCTCGAAGAGCGAATTAGATGAATGCATAGCGGAAAGGCGCTCCCACACTGCACGTCAGAATATGCATGAGTGTCCCAGGCTCGTTCTCGCCTTCATAGATCAATGGTCGTGGTTGAGCGACATGGCCGTCGCGAGCAAGCGCGTCATCTCAACTATTTTTGATTGCCGCCTTGCCAAGTTCGTTGTGCATGCGCAAATCGTGGCAAAATAGGGCGGGTTCGTACGAACCTACAGACATTAATGTACCTCAAGCGCACGTTTCTTGAACACCAAGGACGGGCAATATCAGGGTGTGTTGCTCACACTGCCGATATATGTTTGACAGAAGAGTCGGCCCCACCACACCATCTGCTGCTTGAGAACCATAGAAATCGTCGAATACCTAAGTGAATATTGCGTGCTCATGGGTGTCGCTCTAGACACATACATACGCCATCTCCTCTCGACGTGACCGAGAAGGTGTAGATTACATATTTAATTCGTACAAAGTTGTCTCATCCCGCCCGGTGTCTCAGACAGCGAGAGTTTCGTCAGATATCTTGGTGTCCGAGAGGCTACTGGTCTGTTTTTTGGCCAGGATCATCATGTTCATCACGGAGGAATCCACCTCTCCGCCGGACGTATGAGCTTGCGCAAGCATCGGTCCACCACAAACAGCGCAGGCTAACCTCTGCTTACTGTCGTTGTGCTCCATTTCCAGTCGCACAGTGACTAGACACTGCGAAATGCCCTGCAGAAGATTGTCAACTATGTCTCCTTTCATACCGAGGCTGGAAGGATTTGCGCTTACGAAGAAGAACGGTAATATGCAGACGGCAATGAACCCGGCGCCGGATCGCGTCTGCGAAGTGCAATCAACGGGGGATTGAGCGATACGCAGGCTGTGCACGTACCAGATAATGCCCTGTCGGAGCCAAGGACGAGATGTTGTAGAACGAGAGGCCAAACCAGGTCACGAGCGATGATTCCACGATCGCTTCCAGCGCGACATGATACCGCATGACGCTACGTGAATGCTTGCGAGCGATAAAGCTGAATGGTGCGCGAATAAATAAAACAAGGAACGTACGACGAGGACAGGGTGAAGAGAGGTTCAAGATTGAGCACGCACAATATTTTCGCTACGATCATGCCTGTCAATGTCGTGTTCACGGCGAAGGTGCACCATCCCCAAGCCTCAAGGACTTTGAGGGTGCTTGAGAGCATATTGTTCTTAGAAGCCGTGGAATTGCCGGATCCGGCCAGGTTGGAGAAGTTCGCAAACAGGCCTATTACTGTGTTCACGTGTAAGCAAACGTAAATGGGCTGTCACGATAAGCCAGTATACTCACCTGTGCAGACGACGACGGCAATCGAAGAGGTGTACAGCGCCCAGCGTTGCTGGCCATAGACGACATAGAATCGCCAAGCCAATAGTCCGTCAGCAAGACAGGCCTGGAAGTATAGAGTCATTCTACGATTCTTGACGTGCACGAGTCTCTTACAGCAATGGTCATTGTCAGACTATGAACAAGGTTAGTAGGATCTTTGGCCGCGCACGACCACGGTACGTGCCTTTCAACGGTACGAAAGGGAGCGGTCCACTTCGTGAGCTCATCTGCAGGCTGAGGTATGATGCGGGCCCTCGAGAACTCGACTGAACGAGTTATGAAGTGGAAGGTAAGATCGATGAATCTGTCCCAACAAAATCAGTGTCGACAACGATGGCGATGGCCAATAGAAGTCTTCTCACAGTAGAACCGTCACGATCTTCACATTGTTATATGAGCGTCCATTTCTCGTGTAGATGTTCGTGATGGCGGCGATGAAAAGAATAAAGTACACGCCTGCAATGAAGCATATTCAGAAACTAGCATTACGTCGTCGACAGCAACATGAGTAGACATACCATATAAAGAGCACATGGATGAGAACACCACGGCCTTGATAGAGAGGTTCTGGACGTCGGCGGCGGAAGGAACAGACATAATGAAAGCTCGTGAGTGAAACGGGAGACGATGTACACGGCTGATTGGAAGGAACTTGTCCTCCTCAGTCAGCTTGTTCATGCATGATGCATCTCGAGCTATATAACGAGTCCAGGTACTCACTGAGTTCAAAAATCACTGAGTTCAAAGGAGAGCTGATAGTTCATCTATGTATCGCAGAACCACAGGCCAACAGTATCTGTTCTTGGACACAGCTCTGTCTGAAATGCAAATGCGCTTGAACTGAGTATGGTGTGCAGACCCTCGCAAGCGACCTACTACGTCACAGCGGGAACGGTCTTGCCCTCGTCGGGCAGTCGAAGATGCATGAAGCCTCGCATTCCGGAGACAACGGACCGAAGGGTGATGAATTCGCGGATTAAATACACGGTCCTGGGAGCGTGGCGTTGCTTATGGTAAGATACGACGAGGAAAGGAAGGCGGTCGGGACGCACCACACTCTCACCGTGTAGACCATCAGCAAACCGGGATGTTTCCAAGATGGTCAGCACTGCCTGAGCCCTACACTGCGCCACACTCAGTCCCGCGATACAAAGATTGCTTTGCAAGGCTAAGCCCACAGGTGGTATGAGTGCACAGGTTTGTGTCGTCGCGGTTGGAGGAGGAGAGCAACCTGCCAAGCGCGTCCGTACGTGGTTAGATTAACGCCCATTAGACGCCCGCACAAAGATCGAGGCAAAGTCGCTGGATGAGCGGGAGAAACTGTTCCTTGCAGACCGACGTGAAGGCTCTAGTTGCTATTTTTCCTCATCGATTCATCCGTGTGCTGATCTCAAAGGGATTGTCAGCGGCCGCTGTATACGGCTGCGCACGTGTCGACGGTACCTAGATGCACCCAGAGGGTGAGGAAAGACAAGGAAATGACATCGACCTCTTTTTCCGTCCTTTTCACAGCAAACAAATGAAATTTCTGGCCAGTCAAGACGAGTAAAGACGTCGTGCGCTGTCGGGTGGCAACGTCTTTCTTACATAACAGGGTTCCGACTCCACCCCGAGAAGATTGAAAAAATAGCTGCGGTACAGTCCTGCTAGCGATAAAAATGGCCGTCGAGGCTCGGAGCGCCCCTCCGATGCGTTTTCTACGATGAAGAAAGGCCGCAGTCGGCCGTGAATTTAGGGAAGCAGGCTCCTAGGGCTACGAGACTTCCGACATCCCGAAAGCTGCTGCTTCGTCGACTTGGTCGTTATCGCGACCGCGTGGACCCACAAGGATCCATCCCTTGTCGCGTCAGCACCACGCCGGGACGCGTCGAGGTTTTCGTGCGCGTTTGGTCATCGCCGAGGGTCCTGGCTGCGGTGGTCTAGTATGTGGCACGCGAGATGTGCGCGATAGCTCACGCATCGACGTGGACAAGCTTCGTGGCACGTTGCGCCACCCTCGGAGGCAAAATGCGCCAGGGACGGCGCTGCACGGCGGATATCCGTGCCTCGGAAGGATTCCAGTCCCTTTGATTCCCGCAGCTCTAGAAGGTGGGTAAGCGCGACGCGAAGTGAACAAGGGTCGGCCGCTTACCGTGCACGAGGCAGCCCTGGTATTGGGCGGATACAGGATAAGTACAAGGGAGAGATCGAGACAGATGTCGCCAGATACCTCGCCAGATATCGCCCCACGACGACTGCCAGCAGGACAAGACGCAGAATTTTGCGACCGTCCTGCCCCGAACCGTATGCCACCGCCGCGGGTGATGACTCGAAAGATGGGTATCAATCAGTGCGTGCTAAGCAACCATGCTTCCCATCACCAGAACACGACTTGAGGTGGCACGACACGTAAACCTACAGCACGACATGCACGGCGAAGAGACAAGGATTAACGGGTCCGAGCGCCTACACGCACGGCCGATCGTGCGACCGCTGCTTCTTGGTGTTTAGCAAGCTCGCATGATAGCCGCCTCGCCACACCCAACCCATCTGCACCGCCCCATCCGCGTGAATATCCCTCGACGGGATCGCGCACCCGCGGTGGCCACAATGCGCAGCCTGCCTCCTGCAACAAGGCGATCGCACGAGCTTCAGGCACTCCACGCTGCGTAAGACGTTTAACACACACGGGCGACGCGGCACACCCGCCGCTTCATCGCACATCCACCCCGCATGCCGGGCGTCCTGCCAAAGGCATCTCGGATTCTCGACCAGCAGCAGGGCGTCATGCCAGCGCCGTCCCGTCGGTAACAAATGCCAATGGGTCGGCGCGCAGGACCCCGGACAGCGCCGCCGAATATTCGACGATGCTCGCGCGCCGCTATGTCCGTCCGAGTAAGATACGCCCCCAAGATCCCGCCGGGCCAAAATGGGCAGCGACGAGCATGCAGCAGCGCGCGCGACATGGAACTCTATCGCGGTGTGGCCTGAGCCTTCACGCGCTTCACGCTTGGGTGGTACAGACTAGCACGGTGGCGCACGGCGCGTGCCTGTCCTGGTCCATGCATGCCGCGGCCAGCCGTGCATGGGACTGTAACATTGCGCGATCCGGGATATATCATAGGCTGGCCAAGTGGACATCGCACCATCGCTCGAGTGTGTAGGACGGCGAATTGACGTCTGCACGGTTTAAGCTTGCATGGTGCGTGCGCCGCTGGGGGGATCTTGAGGCTCGAGAAGCTGCCCTTGACGAGAATCGAAGTTGAGTCGGTCGCCCAGCC
>ALYI01003499.1:0-11723 GCA_001969225.1 Ceriporiopsis andreanae CBS 279.92
ATTGACTGACATACGCGTGTACGACACTTGTCATTGACGATATCTTCTCGCATCTAACTCTGCCGTCCGATGAAGATGGGAGCCACGCGAGCTGTCGAGGGACATCACAATCTGATACTAGAAGTCTGACCAGGGGTCAGCGGTGAGTGCGGCAGATCCATCTAATGTGTCTACTCACCGGCGCGCGATAAGAGCTGAGGATGCCAACCTTCGGCGTGTGGCGCAAGCGAGTAGCTTAGTGTCGTTCGCAATGTGCTGCTGCACGGGCCACTGGAGGACTGTATTAGTGTCTACCGTCTCGCAGTCTGTCGCGGGCACTGATGTACGCATAGAAAAGGAAAAAATCGCATTGTGGAGGACTAGTCAATATACGGGTAAGCGAACGGATCGGAGCGTACTGCTCCTGCTCGTTCTCGCTGTTGCCGTAATCGCCCTCTGCCATCGTCTGAGTCATAGTCCAGGGACGCATCCAAGTCATTCGCGTCTGCGTCCGTGTCGCTAGGTTGTTCAGACGGATTCCACCGCCCGTCCACTTTTTTCCAATAAAACACGCGCGTGAATGCCACGAACGACAAAGCGGCCGTGTACGGCCCCCACCGAGTCAATGCATCCTGCTGAAAGGCCGTGTTTGTGGCGTGCTGAAATCGACGTGTTTGTGAGTCGTACGGTTCGCCGTACAGGCAGAATGTGTGGAGGTTTGGCATGGACGCGAACAGCTGTTCGCCCAGTTCGAGCAGGTAATCAGGCTATGACAGGGTCAAAAGGGAAAAGTCAACAGTCGAACGGCAGCCCTTCTGTGTGGGCACACTCACGTTCACTAGCTCCGTATGGGCATGTATTATCAAGGTCTCGAGAGGCTTCGTATATGGCAGCAGCCCCGGCAGCTCTTCGATGTCTATTGGGCCGACGGAGAATTCCAGATAGCGGATGGGCACTGCGGAGTTCGAGATGATGGCAAATTGCGGTAATACGTAGGTCCATTCGTCCCAGTAAGCTGCCAGACGGCTAAACGTAAAGATCAGCTCATGTACCGGTCTTTCAGACCCATCATCGAGGATAAGGTCCGCAAGACCGGCTGGGCAGGTCAGGGACGTGACCGTGCAGAAGGATTCATCGGGGATGTCGTCGAACGTCGTCTTGATAGCATCTGGCTCAACGACGAGTGAAGCGAGGCTCGGTGTATCATCGAAGGCCGGCAGTGCGAGCAAGGTGTGGAACAAAGTGAGTGATTTGAGACATGGGAATCCTGGGATATCGCCCAACATGACGTCCGCGGCGGGGCTGCGGATCGCGAGGGTGAGGCTGTGGAGCTGGTGGGCAGTCGTCTGCAAGATGTGCGCCAGCGCGTCGAAATACGACGCGGGGTAAATCTCGCTGTCGGGCCGTCTCCTCCCTTCCGTCACCCATTCCTCGGTGCCGTCGTAGTCCTCTTCGTCCCAATATTCAGCGAGGTGTAGGTGGCGGAGGTTGGGAAAGAGTGGACGGGGGTTTGTGAGAGCCGATGAGCCGGTGTCGCTGAACCATTCGATGGAGCCTATATCCAAGGTCAGAGACTGCAAGGCGGATGTAGCGGTACCAATTGAAGCGAGAGCCCGGAGCGCAGCTGGGCCGCTGCAGTTTCGCAGCTGGCATTTATAGCGAACAAGGTTCGACAAGCGCGCGAGACTGTCGACAAGGTATCGATATAGCTGCGAACGATCGACCTGGCCGGTCCCGAATCCATCAGCAGTGTCTCGAAGGACAAGCACCCTGACCTGCTTCGCGAGTGTGTCCGAGGTCGCAAGCGTTTGAAAACACTTGAACATCGACGAGGCATTATCGAGATCGATGTCCCTGTACAAGACCCGGACGGCGTTGGCGTTGATGCGTTTCGACACTCGGCACAAGCTGGAAAGGGCTGGCAGGGTAGCGAGGTGGCATATGCGCGTCGAGAGTTCATTTGGGAGATCTGCAAAGCTCCCCATACTGCTGCGAGACTGGCGACCGATAGCGAATTGTGGATGGGCCCCCCGAAAAAACGCGTATACCACTCACGGCGTAGTCTCAAAGCTAGTCGTTCAGTTCCTCTTGCATGCGCTGGAGCGTGCCGTGACCGCCCTGTTGGTATGGTGTCAAGACTCAAGAGATGGCAAGGTGGACACGGAGCCTGAGTGTGACCTACCTCGGAGGCGTGGGAATATTTAAAACTGACTATTGTTCGGCCCGCCGCGGCCGGCTGCAATCCCATCCTCGACATTGTCGGCCATCATCTGTCCTCCGGGCCTCAGGCTCTACCAACGTTGTCTTCGCTGACCGGTACTTACGACACTGTCCACCCATCTCCAGACAGCTTTGTAACTATGCCTTCGCGACCTGGGTTAAACGCACTCGTGTAGTAGCGCGTTGTTCCGCTTTAGCCACTTCAAGTTACTCGTCTCTCTTCATACACATCCGACTCCTACTGCACACACACCACATGGCATTTTGATACCTGTAGCAAACCCAGTCAATTTGCCCTCCGTTCGCGGACGTACATAGGCAGTGGCAAGCCGCAACACTCCACGCTCGGTCATCGATATAGTGTATACCTCATTACTATCTTCAGGCGCGACACTCGCTATCTACATTATCATATGCCTCCGCATTGAACGGTACCACCCGGTGGTTGTTAGGGGTACGTGAGGACCTGAAAACTCGGCGTGTGGCGCTAGCGATTTCCAAGCTGTCTATCACTCGTCGACCCCCCAACCGTCCTAGTTTGCACCATGGTCGTCCTAATGACGTCCTGATATGTGTTCAAACACGTTCTATTTGAGATCAGTGAATTCGTTAAACAAGCAAATCACTTGAATCTATCTACATCTATAGAGTAGGTTTATCCAGCAAGAAGCCCTGAAAACGGTGACGTGCACAGCCTTAGACTTCCTACCCAGTCGGCAGGGAAGACGGCGAGGGTCGGGAAGGAATCCCAGAACCAGCTGCGTCTTGCTGTAGTTTATTCTTCATCTGCCACACTTCCTGCCGTGTTCGAGTCGGCACTTGCGTCCGAGTCCTCGCCCTCGTCTGCATCGTCGCCTTCGTCTGGGTCGTCGCCTTCGTCTGAGTGATCATCCTCGTCCTGGTTATCTTCTACGTAGGAATCATCGCCACTAGACCGTCCAGATGCATGCCACTGCCCGTCCACCTTCTCCCAATGAAACAACGACGTCAGTGCCACGTTAGACAAAGCCGTTGTGTGTTGCTCCCAGCTCTCCAGTACATTCCGCTGAAAGTCTTCGTCGGTGGCGTGGAAGAAGTGGCAGTCCGTCTCCATCTTGTACGGCTCGTCAAGGAGACGGAAAGTATGAAGCTTCGGCATAAGGGCGAAGAATTCCTCGCCCAGCTCGAGAAGGTGATCGGTCTGTTGGGAGCCAAAGAATTGTAAGTCGGCCGCGTGAGAGCAATATGTGCAAGGACTCACGTCTTCAAGTTCCGCGTGGGTATATATCTGCAAAGTCTCAAGGCTCTTCATATACGGCAGCAGCTTCGGCAGTTCCTCAACATCGATTTCGCCGACGTAGAAAGTCAAGTGCAAGAGGGGCACCGTCAAGACCAGGATGAAATTGAGTTCCTCCAAAATGTTGTCCCAGGTGTCCCACTCTGAGTCTTGCGGGTGACTGTCCGTAAGCGTCAACACATTCACCGCCCTTGCATTGCTCGTCCCGATGATTGAACCAAGGAGGCTCACAGGGCAAGTCAGAGAAGTGACGGCATTGAAGGCTCCCTCGGGAAGGGAAATACGTGTTATCTCAACGTCGGGCGCGTTCTGAACGACAAGGGACGTAACGTTCGACGTCTCAGCGAAGGCCGGCAAGTCGAGCAGGGGATGAGTTATGCCGAGCGACTCAAGATGCGGAAACCCTTGAATGTGGCGAAACACATATTCCGCCGTGTCGCGGTGAAAAGTGCACGTAAGTGTTCGAAGCTGGTGCGCGGTCGTGCAGAGAATGTGTGCAAGCGCGTCGACATAGGACGCGGGGCGTATTTCGTCGTCGTATCCGGTGAGGTGCAGGTGGATGAGGTTGGAGAAGAGCGGAGGGGGATCTGTGAGAGCTGACTCGTCCGCATCCTTGTGGTCGGTGATGAACCCTATATCCAGGCTCAAGGACTGTAGAGAGGTTGAGGCACCGAACCTAGAAAGCGCCCGAATTACGGCTGGACCACTGTAATTCTTCAGCCTGCATGTATAGCGTCGTAGGTTTGACATGCGCGCCAGGCTCTTTACCAGATCGTTGTAAAGCTCGGTGCTGCCTGGTTCAGTCACGCGCCAGCTTCCGAAGTCTTGTAGAACGAGAGCCTTCACGTGCTTCGCGAGTATGTCCGACGACGCAAGCGTCTGGAGGCACCCAGTCGTAGATTGGACAGTGTCGACGTCGATATTCGCGTATAAGACCGGAATTGCAACCTCGTTGACGGCTTTTGAGACCTGACACATGCTGCAAAGGTCGTGGCGGGTGGCAAAGCGGCATACGCGTGTCGAAAGCTCGGCTGGAAGGTCTGAGAATTTGCCCATATTGTGGCGAGACGAACTGTGTCCAAACTGCTTGCCCAAGTGAGCGATCGGAGGGTTTTCCAGCGAGCACAAATGTCGCTCACGATGTGGTGGTCGACAGAGAGAAGTGGGTTTTCTTCACTACTCGAAACAACACGTAAGTATGCCCGTTATCGCCCTGTTGGTACGGTGTCAGGGCACATGGTGACTACTAGATCAGAAAGATCAACGCCAGCGGCGGAACCGCAAAATGTGCTTCAGGTCCCGAGCGCACATCTTTTGCCCGGAATTTGTAGCGTCCAAAGGCCGCCTACACATGGCCACCGTTTACTTGGTGGTTGGAGCGTGGTTAACAGACGTCCAATGTGACCGCCTCCTCGGCGACGACTCTGTACTGGCGAATTGCCCCGGTTGCATGTGTGATGGAGGAGAAAGAGGAGGAGGGGAGGATTTTGACTTTTGATTTTCAAATTCACAGGACCTGAGTTCGAGCCTTGATCTTGCCGATTTAATTTATCGCTCGAGCCTCGAAAGCACCCGTTATTAGAGTCGATCCCGTAGATAGGCATATTGAGCAGCGTCACTCGTCAAACCTATCGCCTTCCGTCCCCGTTTATGAGGCTACCCGACGCACAGCCCGACCCGCCACCGCGCCGTCTCTCTCGCACCCTATTGCGCCACACGGAGAAGTTCTATGATGCAGCGATCATGCAGGCAAAACTGGGACCACGAACAAACAGCGATAGCATTGCGACGGAGAGGCGTCTAAAAATACAGTACACGACATGCCCTGATATATGTGAGGGAACCGTCCGTATATATAAATAAATATACAACACCGGTACAGGAGATAGTAACCAATAACGATGCGCAGCCACAAGTAAGAGAAGGAACAAGAAGCACAAGAGACAAGACGATACAGCAGGAGACCGGACAACGAGAAAAGAAGTAATTGACGGATAACGATAGGGATAGGAGTAGGATGGTAGACAGTAAACAAGCCCGAAGGCCTGATTATTCCGTGTGGGGTAGACGCTGAAGGCAAGGATTGTGGGTAGGTGGAAGAGAGGGTCACAGGAAAGGAAGGCGCAACGAGAAAGAGTGTAGCGCGCACCGGTGCGCGAGGGGTTTGAGGTTCTAGTCGATTATCGATCGAGGGTGAAGGTACGTGGTGTGGGTGTCTGTGGTGTGGCGGGCACGACAAAGAGAGGAGAGGGGGTGGCGCCGGCGCTCTGTTGCGGCGGCTAAAGGGTTCTAGACTCGGAGGAGGCTGGACAAGACGAAGTTCGAAGGCGGAGAGATGAACGTGGGGGTATGCGGGATATATGGAGAGTGTGCAGGGACGGGGACCAGGTGTCGCATGAGAGGTCATCGACTATAAACCATGATGAGAACACGTCGATGGACAGCTGTGAGGAAAGACCACTCACGATGACCGCTCAGTGTTCACCGATCCTGCTGGAATTCCCGTCGGCAGATCGCGACGGTGAAACACGTCCGCGCCTCGACGTCTTGTAGTTCAGGGTCAGGGTCGGCCTCCGGTTCCGGGTTGGCCTCGCGCAGCTGGAGTGCGCCGGCGTCCTCGCGGGGAATGACAGGCAGCTCTGCGATCTGTCGTTACTGTCAGCATATCGCACGTTGCGCACATAAAAGAGGGGAGGCTTACGATGGCAGCAGCGGAGTCTACGGCGGGAGCAACGCTCACATCAGCGCGCGGTTCCGCGACGGGGGCGCCATACGAGAGGTGCGCGGCTAGGGAAATGAGCGTCAGCAATCTGCGCGGGCGCACGAAGACGAGCAGGGTGAGACTCACCACTGCACACGAGGGCAGAGATCGCAAAGAAGCGAGTCAGGATGAAGGTGGTGCGCATACTGAACTGTGTTTGCGGTTGCGGTGCGAAGAAGGTACACTAAGTAGCAAATGGTGCCTGCTGCGGGGACTCTCCGTGGGGGATGGGTGCTCAGACCGTCCCTGCAGCGGCTCGTGGGTTTATAAACATCTCTGGTTGCCATTCGCGCACCCTTCAAAGGAAGGGGAAGGAAGGCAACGCAGATACCTGCGGACGCCGGTCTGACGGGGGAACGTTCGAACTTTCCCTGCACGCGCTTCTCCAAAATTCTGCATTCCTCAGGTAAGCCTCTGCTCCCCTTGTCCGAATGCGTGCATCCCCTTGTGTGCGTGGGCGGGAATCTGACAAGAAGTGCCCAGAACGGAGATACCCACAATGCGTCCACAAAGTAGCGGCCGGATTTGGACACGCGGTTCGGCGCGTTTCGCGCAGACGCCGTCAAAGTCGCGTGCGTGGGCACAGCCGCCCGCGCCCGCACTTTCAGGTTGCCATACGCAGCCGTTGAAGGCAGTAACTGGTTTGGTCGAAGCGGACCCCCAGTTTTGGATGATGTGCGCAGGTGGCCCGATGTCAGAACGGCAAGCGAGGGTCTCAGAGGTGGCCATGGGAGGCTAGCCCGCAGGACCTGGGAGTCCGTCTGCCCAGGGCCGTTTCACGTTTTGCCGCGAGGCGTTTGGGGTCTTCGCGCTGGAAGGTGGGTTGCGACGAGTGAATGTAGCAAGGCACGGATATCGCGAAGGGGGACGGAGTGTGGAAGTGACGGAATACTGAACATTTTCGACTCGGACTTGCGCATGCAGTAGCGTTGTACTTACTGTCGTGACAGCCTTCATGCACGTCTGACGACCGTGGTCGCGACAATGTGGTGTTCACAAATTCTGTTCTAGAAGTAGACGCTTGTTAAGGCAGACAAAGCAAAGTTGTGGCTGTGTTGGCGCGACGCTTGAGATAGATACTGGTCGGGTCGGGTTGAAGGTGCCTGCCCTTTGGGGGGATGCGCGTATTGCGCGTGAAAGTGGCTGCTACTGATTCCCGAAGCTGGAATGGAGAGTGCAAGCGAGAGGTGTACATAGAAAATCTGATGAGACAAGGCTAGCCTCTGAAAGCCTCTGAACCGGCGACCACGTTCTGCCAGGAGGTATTACGCGTTACGCGTCGGGATAACATGAAGACACGTATACTCACGTATATCGCATAGTCGTGGTGCCTGATGGGGAAGGAAGCAGGACGGATCGAGTATGTCTGTATGTTCGATTTCGCAGCGCGCTGCGCCGCGAGCTGCTCGAGTGCTTCCGTGTGACAACCGGGGTGTTGCGATAGTGCTTCGTGTCCCAGATATGATACAGGGCGTGGAGTTTCTGAACAAGACGGGTTCATGGCTGCGCAGTGTTCAAGGCAGAGACAGGCTTCGCTCCTATTTTGGTGTGGTGCACCTTGTACGGAAGGGGCTCGACGCTAAATGCTGTATGGCATGGAGGCAACGGCATGTTGAGTATGTTCGACTCGCGCGTGCAGGAGCGTTGTGGTCCCAAATCACCGCCGTGACACCCTTCAAACCCGTGAACCCGGCTCGCAGCGGCTACTTTCCAGGGCTGCCTTTCGTGTAAATGGGACAACCATGGCGGCTGCGCGTCGTTTTCCAAGGCGACCTTCCCTAAATATAAATCGCTGTTGTGATTAAAGCAGGCTTCTGGTGGTGATTTTGCCCATATCCAACCCCCAGCTTCTGCAACACGTTCGTGTGCTCTGTTCGCCCATAGGTGCTTGCCGCTCCGAGGCTACTATACACCTCTGAAGGCAGGTCCGACAGGGCGAGGCAAGTTTCCGGATCGGGAAGCCCACATCTCCCGCCGACATCCAGAGTTTGCGCTCGGAAGGAAGCTAGCTTGAAGGTCTGGCCATCGCAAAGACGGACGCCGTGGTTGATAAAAACTGATGGAGAAGGAAGCGGCGTATATTGAGTATGTTCGACTCGCGCGCCCTAGAGTTTTGTCCTCCTTGAAGGTCACTAGTCGAACAGCTTTCGAGATACAACGCTTGGGCCCTGTCACGGAGCGGTTGGCCATACTCAAACCCAGCGCCCGCGACACGTTTGTCTGCTCTGTTCGCCAATAGGTGCCCGCCACTCCGAGGTTACCGTACAATTCTGAAGGCAGGTCCAACAGGACGAGACAAGGCCCCGGATCGGGAACTCCACCGTCTCCCGCCGGCATCCAGAGTTTGCGCCCGGTAGGAAGCTAGCTTGAAGGTAAGGCCGTTGCAAAGACGAATGCCGAATGTTGGTAAGAACTGATGGAGAAGGAAGCAGCATATATTTAGTACGTTCGACTCGCGCGCCCAGAGTCTTGTCTTTGAAGGTCACCAGTCGGACAGCCTTCGCGATACAACGCTTCGGCTCTTTCATGGAGCAGTTTGTGCTGCAATGAGACGTGGCGTTCTAGCTCGTCGAACGGTGAGATTCGGGATAAAGGAAATATGTGGCTGCGCTCGTTGCTCACCTCTATCGTAGCAGATTTGTCTGCTCCGTCGAGCTACGCGTTCGCGGACAGGTGCGCTGGTCCGCACGTGCAGGAACCTTCCCAAACATGGTGGCTTGAAGGCAGGCCGCCTCTGGTCATAGACATCGAAGCGGTCTCAGCGATGCGCGCGCAGGGCGCGGACATGTGGCTTGATTCAGATGTTCGATGTCGAAGGCTAAGAAATCGACAAGCAAGCTGTGGCTGCTGGTCCAACAAGACGAGGCAAGGCCCTGGATCTCCGCCGCCCACCGTCTCGCGCCGACATCTAGAGTTTGCGCCCGACAAGAAGCTAGCTTGCAGGGATGGCCGCCGCAAGGACGTACGCCGAAGGTTCGTAACAACCGATGAAGCAGGAAGCGGCGTATATTGAGTATGTTTGACTCGCGCGCCCTAGAGTCTTATCCGCGAAGGTTGCGTGAAGGTTACTAGTTGGACACCCTTCGAGATACGACGATGATACATGGTGTTCAAGTTCTGGCTCGTCAAACTGTAAGACTCGGGACAAGGGAGGTGCGTGGCTGTATTTGTCGCTCACCTCTATCGTAGCAGATTTGTGTGCTCTGTCGAGCTACGCGTTCGCGGACAGGTGCGCTGGTCTGCACACTTTGGTATATTTTCATACATGGCGTTTGGAAGGCAAACACCCCCTTTTGTCAGTCATAGAAGTCGAAGCGGCCTCGCGATGTGCGTGCAGGGCGCGGATATGTGGCTTGATACAGGGGTTTGATGCCGAAGAAAGGAAGGGGAAATGACAAGCAAGATGTGGCCGCTAGACATATGGAGCACGCGACCGTTCACCTCGCAGGGTTGATCGGCGCGCCCTGGAGCGTTGTCTTTGAAGGCCACCATTGCGACGACGATAGGTGTTCCAGGATTTTGATCTTGTATCGTATATCTGGGGTGGCGAGTTAGCAACAAAGAAAACACGTAGCTAGACTCGCCGCTCACCTCACTGAGCGATCGAAACAAATCTCTCGAATTACACACCTCCGGGTAGTGCACTCGTCCACCCGTCCTGGGTTGCCATACATATAGAGCATCTTGAATCCAAGCCCAATTCCGTCATAGACATCGCAATCCTGACGATGCGCCACCGGGCGCGGATGGTGGCTTGATGATGCCTGATTCCGGGGGCGAAGGCGGAAAAGGGACAGGAAGACGACGAACGACAGATGAGGCCTGAGGCCTGAGGTGTGGCCGCTGGACAGAGGATGAACATCGCAAAGACGTCGGTCGGTTGATGACGACAGATGAGATTTGAGGTTCATGAGAAAGAGTTCGTGCGACGCAGAGTTGGATTCCGAACGTCGCTGCTGTGTCGCACTTCGAATGTCGCCCCCAGGCCGTACTTCGAACGCCCAGCCGCCCGCTAACAAGCTTGAGACCTGAGGTTCCATACGCAGTGTTCGGAGTCACTTACGCTTGCCAAGAGTCGAAGTCGCCCTTCCCTTCCAGTTCATCGTGATGGGTGCACTTCGGAGCGAAGCCAGAACGCGGCCGGATGTTGGTATGTTCATTGTCGGTATGTTGAGATACCTGCCGATGACGGAGTGAGCGATGCCGCGGTGACGAGTGCCGGGGAGCAGAGCCCGACGAGACGAGACGAGGCCGGTCGCAAGGCCAAACAATGAGCTGGTTCGTGTTTAGCTACGAAAAAGACGACCATCACAAAGATGGATGGATGACGACGGATGAGAGTATTGAGAAAGAGGGCGGGGCGTGATATGAAGCGCGCTCGAGCGTCGACCGTGTGGCTTGCAGAGTTGTATTCCGAACGTCGCTACGTCGAAGGTCGCCACCAGGCCGCACTAGTACTCCTAGCGGCGCCCCCGCCCTTCCAAGCCTGATACCTGGGGTTCCATACGCAGTGTTCGGAGTCACTCACGGACTCTTGCGAAGAATTGATGTCGTCCTTCCCTTCCAGTTCATCGTGATGAACGCATTCGAAGCGAAGCCAGAACGCGACCGGATGTTCGTATGTTCATTGTCGGTATGTTGGGATGCCTGCAAACGATGAGGTGGGCGATGCCGCAGTGACGAGTGCCGTGGAGCAGAGCCCGACGCGACGAGGCCGCCGGTTGCAAGGCCAAACAATGCTCGTTCATGTCTAGCGACGCTTGAGCTTGAAGCCTCTCGCCCCGGGATGTCTTCTTCGCCTGTCGTTGTCGTTGTCGCAAAAACGGAGGAGGTACGCGCCGACTGATGGGGCAGGAAGCGCACCATATTGAGCATCCGTCGTTCTCACGCGCAACAGCATTGTACTCACCGCCGCGACGGCCTTCGGTCATTCAATCCTTCAAGCACAAAGCACTTGTCCTTCCGGCTGACAACTGACAACCGGAGTTGCACTCGCAACAGGCGACGTAGCGTTATTCATGGGATATGTATACGGTCTGCGAATGTTAAACATAGCATGAGTCGCGGAGACGCGAGGCTGTGCGCACTGCTCACCTCCAACTACCGCAGCCCGTCTAGTTCGTCTGTCCATCTGTGGCCGCCAAGCGATGCATCCGCAGATAGGTGCGCTTTTCTTGCGGAGAGGAGAATGCCCGGGGCGGACGCGGACACAGTGCATACGCTGGCCACGGCGTGGCACTGGCAGTCCGACGCCTCGGCGCGCCGCGCGGCCGCTATAATCGACACGTACGCACGTCGCCCACGCGCCGCCCGCACCGTGCGCGAGATACACGACGCGCGCACGTTGAGATCAATGAGGAGCCAGCGTAGAACAACACACGGCACGCTTCGAGACCCTGGCAGCGCGTCCTCAGGGCGCGGACCCCGCACACCGCGCGCTGCGGCCCCGACATACGCATCTGGCCGCGACGGTGGCCGCGGCGGCGG
>ALYI01003500.1:0-43938 GCA_001969225.1 Ceriporiopsis andreanae CBS 279.92
CCCCCCCCGCCACTCGATGCGACCCTCCCGTACGAGACTGGCTGGCGCAATATCATCGTCGAGCACGGCCCAGAGGCATTCGCGAAAGCTGTCCGCGAGTACCCCGGTGTGCTCATCATGGACACCACCTGGCGTGACGCGCACCAGTCGCTGCTCGCGACGCGTCTGCGCACGATCGATATCGTCAACATCGCGAAGGAGACCAGCTACGCATTGGCGAACGCGTACTCGCTGGAGTGCTGGGGTGGCGCGACGTTTGACGTCGCGATGCGCTTCTTGTACGAGGACCCATGGGAGCGTCTGCGCACGCTCCGCAAGCTCGTCCCCAACATTCCTCTTCAGGCGCTCGTCCGTGGCGCGAACGGTGTCGGCTACACCAGCTACCCCGATAATGCCATCTACGACTTCTCCAAGAAGGCCGTCGAAAATGGTCTCGATATCTTCCGTGTGTTCGATGCTCTGAACTACATGGGTAAGCACAACCTTCATCAACTACAAGAACGCATACTCATCTTTTTCCATAGAGAACGTGAGACAACGCACTTGATTCACGGCAACATTTGACCGATTTTTTTTTACAGCTGAGACTCGGTATTGATGCCGCCAAGAAGGCAGGTGGTGTTTGCGAAGCCGTTGTCTGCTACAGCGGTGATGTCGCAAGCCCCACGGAGACGAAGTACACCCTGCAATACTACCTCGACTTCGTCGCGCAGCTCGTCGAGGAGGGTATCCACGTCCTCGGCATCAAGGATATGGCTGGTCTGCTCAAGCCTGAGGCTGCTAAGCTGTGAGTCTCGCGCATCTCATGAAGGAGCTCGTCACTGATCATCTCGCCAACAGCCTCATCGGCGCGATTCGTGAGAAGTACCCCGACCTCCCGATCCACGTCCACTCGCACGACACCGCCGGTATCTCCACCGCGTCCATGCTCGCCGCCGCGGCAGCTGGCGCCGATGTCATCGATGTCGCCATCGACAGCATGTCCGGTCTCACCTCGCAGCCTCCAATGGGTGCCATCTGCTCTGCTCTTGAGCAGACGGGCCTCGGCACTGGTATCCGCTACGCCGATATCCAGGCACTGAACCTCTACTGGAGTCAAGTCCGTATCTTGTACGGCTGCTTCGAGGCGAACGTTCGTGCGTCCGACTCCAGTGTCTTCGACCACGAGATGCCCGGAGGCCAGTACACCAACTTGATGGTAAGTCTACAAATAAATTACACGGACGTGACACGTCGCTGACAATTTGTCCAGTTCCAAGCATCTCAACTTGGCCTCGGCACACAATGGACCGGTGAGTGGCGAATGTCCGGTGCTGTACTTTGATTTTGAATTCACCTTACTTGACAGAGATCAAGAGGAAGTACATCGAGGCCAACGATCTCGTAAGTAACATCGTCGTACGGTTTGTATCACTTCTGATATATTCCATTCGTAGTGTGGCAATATCATCAAGGTCACGCCATCCTCGAAGGTTGTCGGAGACTTCGCACAATGGATGACTTCCAACAAGCTTTCGAAGGACGATGTTCTTGCCCGTGCAGAGGAGCTTGACTTCCCATCCTCAGTCGTCGAGTTCTTCCAGGGTTACCTTGGACAGCCCGTCGGCGGCTTCCCCGAGCCTCTCCGCACCAAGGTCATCAGAAACAAGCCCAGAATCGACGGCAGGCCCGGTGCGACTCTCCCCCCTGTCGACTTCAAGAAGACCAAGGCGGAGCTCCGTAGCAAGTTTGGCAAGCATATCACCGACGCCGATGTTACGTCGTATGTCATGTACCCGAAGGTAGGGATGCGTATTGTAGCGCATACAGCCGATATTTATAATTTACCGAATAGGTGTTTGAGGAGTTCCAGAGCTTCGTCGAGAAGTACGGCGACTTGAGGTATGTGGCGAGACCTTGCGCACCAACAATATACTTACTTTCCGCAGCGTCATTCCCACTCGCTACTTCCTTGGCCGACCGGATATCGGCGAGGAGATGCACATTTCCATCGAACAGGGCAAGACCCTCATCATCCGGTTAATGGCGGTCGGCCCTGTTGTTGAGGGCCGCGCTCAACGCGACGTGTGGTTCGAAGTGAATGGCGAGGTATGTTTCGTCACTCCATCACACATCGCATCAACCTTAATTTGTATTTGCGCCGCAGATTCGTGCCGTCTCTGTGGAAGACCAGAACTCGGCTGTGGAGACCGTCACCCGCGAGAAGGCGACCAATGACCCTGGCTCGGTTGCTGCTCCGATGTCTGGTGTTGTCGTTGAGGTCAGGGCGAAGGAGGGCCAGGAAATCAAGAAGGGTGACCCTGTTTGCGGTGCGTACACACACCAACCAGCTGGAATTCATGTGCTGATATGGAGTCTTCCTTGCGTATAGTCCTCAGTGCGATGAAGGTATGTATCACATCTTTTTCCATCTCGCATATTCTCAAGCCCCTTCTTCCAGATGGAGTCTGCGGTCACAGCACCAGTCTCAGGACACATCAAGCGTGTTGTCATCCACGAGGGTGAGTACATGATGATATGACACTTGCCACAAACCTGACTCGCGTTCCCACAGGCGACTCCATCAACCAGGGTGATTTGGTCGTCGAGATCGTGCACTAATTTGTTTTCTTGCGGCGCCTTTTGGAACACAAGCTCTTTGTCCTTCGCTACCCGGGAACGTTGTATCAGTATGTGTAGAAGAACGTCGAAATGTTGTTTGTCGCACTCGCAATCCTGTATTCTTCTATGAAACAATACGAACATACCATTAGCTCTCACAGACCGGCTTGCGTCCCGATGTTCTGTGAATGCCATGATGTTTTCTTGCGTTTGTTTTCCGGGTTACGTTGCGTACCGACGGCACACGTACCTGAAGATGCGACAAACCTTCGTAAATTGCCATATCTTCTCGCTCTTCTTCGGAGCAATTTCCGGTTGTTCCATGTCATGCCTCTCTTCACACCTTAGGCCCATCCGATCTAACACCGTTCCACCAGAAGGCCCTCCATCAAACCTTCTGGGTGCAGTGGAGTTTGGGAAACAGTGGCGGTATCGTGAGAGTACTGCACCTTCAGGACAAGGAGTGTCTCCGTGTCAGCACTGCGCTGATGGTGGATCTCAACTAGTCACAGGACACAGTCGACTTACGTTGCGCAGGAGGGCAGCTGCGCTACATGAGGCCGATACGTGGGACCTTGGCGCAGACAGTCAATCAGCGACTATCGCCTCATATTCTGCGGGTGCAGTGGCGGGTTGTTCCATGAGTGTAACACAGTGCGGTCCAAGAACTTGTTGGGATACATTTAGTGGGTATGATACATACAGTTCCGATTGCTATGATATATTTGCCAGCGTTCCAACGGAAAATCCACCTTCAGAACTAGAATGACCCGGACTGCATGTACCGGGTGGCGCGGATGCGCTGTACTATCTCTTCGTGGAGCTGATGCACGATGTCCTAGCGAACGGAAGAGAGGGAATTAGATGTGTAACGTAAAGGCGTGGAGCGAAGGCTCACCTTCGCGTTCTTGATCTCGTGCATCTCGCTCACGCCCGTCCCTGCGTAGACGATTGTGTAGTCGGATTCGCCGCTCTTCACGCCCTCAGCGAGACGCTTCTTCACGGTGCCGTTGTCGACGCCGCTCTCCACGTCCTGGACAAGCTGGTTGCGCAGCCCGCGGCCGTCGACGCCCGCGGGCCATCCGAGGGTGTCCCGGGCACGATCAAACGCAAGTGTACGCGTCGTCGACGCGGCGTCGGCGGCGATGAGTGCGGCTTTCTGCGGCTGCGAGAGCAGCGACTCCGGAGTCAACAGGAAACGCGTCCCGAGCACCGCACCGGCTGCCCCGAGGGTCAGGAACGCGGCGACCTGTGCGCCGTTCGAAAGACCGCCTGCGGCAAGGACCGGAGGCGCATCTTCGCGCGGCAGCGCGGCGAGTATAGACGATGTGAGTGCAAAGGTAGAAGGGGCACTGCCAGCTCCGTGTCCGCCGGATTCGATGCCTAGCAAAACATGTCGATCGTGAGTCGTGTGCGCATGCGCAGACGTAGCACGCCCTGAGCGCGTTGAGGGTACACACCTTGCGCAACTATGACGTCTGCTTTCCACTCGTTTGCTGCCCTCAACGCGTCCTCGACAGAGTTCACCATCACGAAGACGACAGTGTGGTGCTCGATCTGGGCGTCGTGTGCGTGTATATATTCGACGTATTTTCCGAGGTTCTCTCCGAAGGACAGCCAAATCGCGCGGACATTCTTATCGAGCGCAGCATGGAGCAGTGCATTTGCTGCTTCAGGCCCAGCCTCGTCCAACTTCCATCCGATGTAACCCACCCCTACGGGCAAGTGGAATGCGTGACGGTGCCCCTGCGAGTCAAGCACCGACCGCACGGTGCCCAGCTCCTTACGTACGGCATGGGGTCCATCATATCCTGCGTGCACACCGATGAGACGGGACGCCCGAATACAGTTTCACTTTATGACACGCACCAGCAGCGACAAATCCAAAACCGCCTCCGAGGGTGACTTGGATCTAAACAAACGATCAGGAGAAGGAAGCAATGCAGGTTAGCCACGCTCGTACCGCGAGGTCCGCATCCGTTACGCCAGCCATCGGGGCGAGAACTATAGGAACCTGCCAGAAGCTTAGTTTAGGGATCGACGCAGCTGTCATAAAACAGTACGGACCTGCGTCTCTGCGAGGTAAGTTGTGAATAATAGGCTTTCATACAGATGGAATCAGTGCAGGCTCACTCAGCAGACGTGTTAAGGATGTGGTGACAGGAGGTATCGGCTGCATGTTTTGTGTATTGCTAGTCGTGGTAGCGGTGTAGATGTGGTCGTGTGTGTGTTATGTGAGCGGTGCACCCTGTCGATGTCGACCATATAAATGAGCAAATGCCCGGCTAGACTCCCCTGGCACAGGTAATCTAGAGCCGGGCGGTCACACCCTGCGACGGCGTTCGTCGGAGAGTTCAGGATGGCGCGCTCGTCTGCTGACTGCGATCGGGATTGTATAGCGTACCTTCGGACAAGGGCTAGGAGAGGCGTTCATGAGAAGAGAAAGCGTGGTCCTCGCTGTAGGCGACCGCGAAATTCTCATCGTGCTACGTCGTATGGCCAATTGCGCACGTCTGAGAACGAGCACCGTGTGTTTCCCTGTGCTCGTCGAACAGTGTGGCGAGCACGAAGCGGAGGTCATTGGCGCCCATAATGAAGCGAGAGACATGTGTTTGGCCTTGTTGAGCCCCTTTCGACAATGTCGCCCGAAAACAAATCACACGAGCACCGTGACACCGATGCATCCGGTCCCAGGTTCGATGAGATATAATACACCTTGGAGCCGAAACATGCGTGTGCTAACTGACAGTACTGTTTTCCGAGTCCTTTGCTACAGAGACAAATTGACGATCTGACACAAGCTGTACACAAGCGAACCGCAGGCACGCTGGTGACGTATGGTGTCGAAGGTGAGGGTACAAGAATAAATGACGAGAAGACGGGGGATATGAATTCTACCAGTCGTCATCACTTGGCGGCGGAGCGACGGGTTCTGGTACCAGTCCACCCAGCGTCCCTGCAGCGCGCAGCCGGATCATCATATCGTGGTACAACTCCTTGACCACGTCCTGCAAGACCCGTTGATGAGTGCACTGTGCAGATAAATATTGAGGACGAAGTGTGCACGGACCTGCGCATCCATAAGATCGTGCATCTCGCCCACGCCGGTGCCAGCCCAGATGATCGTGTAGTTCGGGTCGCGGTGCTCCACGCCGTCCGCGTACTTCTCCGTCACGGTGGCCATGTCGACGCCGTCCTCGACGTCCTGCACGAGCTGGTTGCGTATGCCGCGCCCGTCGATGCTCGCAGGCCACCCCGTGGTGCCGCGAGCCGTGTCGAATGCCGTCGTGCGCACCGTCGCGGTCGAGTCTGATATGATGAGCGCAGCCTTCTGGGGCCCCGAGTACAGGCTTTCTGGCGTGAGCAGGAAGCGCGTGCCGAGGACCGCACCAGCAGCACCCAGGGCGAGGTAGGCGGCGACCTGCGCACCGTTGGAGAGTCCACCGGCTGCGAGGACGGGTGGCGCATTTCGCGCGGGTAACGCGTCGAGGATAGACGACATGAGAGAGAAGAGCGAGGGCGCGTAGTTGCCGCCGTGACCCCCCGCTTCGATTCCTGCGCGAATACCGAACGTCAAGCAAAGCGCAAATAATGCAGAGTCAACTCGCATCCACACCTTGCGCAACTAGCACGTCCGTGTTCCACGAATTCACAGCTCGGAGCGCTTCATCTAGCGAATTCACCTGCACGAACACGACCGTCTTCTTCCCGCTGTTCCTATCGTACTGGCGGATATACTCCACCCACTTCCCCAGGTCGCCGCCAAAACTCAGCCATATCGCGCGCACGTTGCCCTGGAGCGCCACATCGAGCATCTTGTGCGCCGCGGCGTCGCCGGCCTCGTCGAGCTTCCAGCCGAAGTAGCCCACGCCGACGGGCAGCCGGAACGAGTGCCCATGCCCGCTCGAGCTGAGGATAGAGCGCACCGCGGCGAGTTCCTCTTTGACGTGCGCAGCGGTGCCGTAGCCTGGGAGTGTGGCGTATCATATCACGAATTAGAGAGCGGGTACCAGCGGGCAGGGACCAAGAACACGTTGTGGGGCGCGAGTGCAGACATCCGTAAGATTAGGGCCATGACGCGAGAGTGTGCACGCACCCGCGGCGAGGAAGCCAAAGCCTCCTGCTAGCGATACTTGCACCTGGAGATGAAAAGCCTCATTAGAATTCTCGGCGGGAAGCAAGGGGTCGAGGGCGCACCGCAAGGTTCGCGCTGGTCACGCCTGCCATCGGCGGCGAGATAATAGGGACCTGCGGGTATCCAAGATGAGACCGGGTAGTGCACAGCAGCCAACGAACGGTACCTGTATCCCTGCGACGCGAAACCGTGTTAGCCCCTGGTCTCTCCGACCTGCAGCCCGCTCTACCCACCTAACATGCGCGTAAACGGGGTATTGAGTCGTGCCATGGCTGCAGCGTGCCGCTATCGAGGGTGCTGTAGTCTATGCGGGGGTCTATAGGTATCTGGTGGCAGAACAGCGACAAGCTCAGGCTCGGAACGAGTGCGCCTCTGGCGGCCTCCTGACGGTGACTAAGATCGGAAGCCATGAGTTTGGAGACCCAAGCGTGCGACGAGAACGTGTAGGCTGTGCGGCAAGAGCAAAAATATGCATTTCTCCGGAGAGCAGACAAGTAGCGGTACAGATACACCCAGAAACGAGCGACATAGGGCAAGCAAGTCAAGCGAGGTCGTTGTGTAAGACTTGCAGAGGTCGAGGGAGACCGCGCTTGTTCGATTACATAAGCGATGTGTTTGTCTATGTTTGACGCGTTCATCGTCCTGCGTCCTCGTTGTCGGAGGCGTCCATCATCAAAAACTCTTGAAATCGCCCACCATGGTCAGTGCTCATCCTAGCGTCCTCGACGCACCTGTAGAGCATGGCTGACTATACTGCTTGCAGCCTCCTCCGAAATCCAAGGGCGGCAAGATGCTGAGCCTCATCAACTGGCGGCTCAAAGTCACAGTGAACGACGGCCGCGCGTTCGTCGGGCAGATGCTCGCCTTCGACCGCCACATGAATCTCGTGCTCGCCGAGTGCGAAGAGTTTAGACGCGTCCGTCCCAAGAAGAAACAGGGCGAGACTGAGGCAGGGCCCGTGCAGGAGATGAAGCGCACCCTTGGCCTGGTCATCTTGCGCGGAGAGACCGTCGTCAGTCTGTCAGTCGAGGGGCCGCCCCCAGTCGTGGATGACGATAAAAAGAACGCGGTGCGTACACGTCGTGTCTTGCGATCTCCCCTTGGAGCGCTGTGCTAATTGACGATCGTCTGCGATTCGCGATTTTAGCTGCCGCTGGGCCCTGGTCGGGGTATGCCTGCAGGTCGTGGTATGGGCATGATGCCGCCGAGTGCGTTTCAGTTTTACTCGTATGCAATAGAATGGATCTGCTCACGCGACTTGCCGCGCAGTGGGGCCACCCTCGTTGCAACGCCCTCCGATGCCCTTCGCGCCCCCCGGCATGCCTGGTCCCCCGCCCGGCTTCAGGCCACCAGGCTTCCCCGGAGGCCCCCCAGGGATGCCGTTCGCTCCACCTCCGGGCTTCGGAGGACCCCCTCCAGGGTGAGTACATCTTCTCGGTCTTTTTGTCCGACGCTAATCACCTACCCACCCCTTCTCGCACCGTCTCCGATCGCAATCAGCTTCCAACCCCAGTAGACGCACTTCGCGCACATCCCAACGGCTCCTCACCGCTCCACTGTCACCAAGGCGTTGTATTTTGCTATCTGTGCTATCGTATTTTCTTTTGAGCTGACGCACGCGCCGTAAAGAGCCCGCGAAATCGAAGCGTGAGGATTGTCGCGTGCTCCGCGTCCGTGGTCGCGCATCGGGAGTGGTCAGGTGGACGGGCAGCTTGGTTGGAGGAGATGCAAAAGCCGTACAGGAGTACTGGACAAGGTTTGTATGTACGATGGTGCGAGCTCCGGCTCGAAATGTGCGAACCCGTTTGTTTCTCTTAAGCTTACGCTCGCCCGATCGGTGTGAATCGCGACGGCGAACCTTGTCGCCACTGCGACTCGCGTCCGCGCCCCATGCTACTGCGCACAGACACGTTTGGCTCGCCCGTGTCTTGTCTTATCCATGCCCAGCTAACTGAATGCATTACTTATGCACCATGATCCGTGCGACATTCCCAGGCCGTGCGTATCACCAGGGCGATCGCTGCCTCAGCACCCAGAACGGGCAGCCACCGTGCCTCGGTGCAGGGAGAAGGAAGGGGGAGAAGAGCCGTGTCGTCAGCAGATACAGCGGGCGAATGAAGGTGGGAGCCGTCTTGAACTTATCGCAGCCATCGGGCGTGCTGACCGGGCGGTGCCAGCGGATTCGGTGCGGCTTTTGCTTAACCTCGCTGCATCTTGGGCGGCCGCAGCCTCCAGGCAGCACGCCTCGAGTCTAATCTGCCATCTTCCGTAAGTTGTAACATAAGTGCCGCGCAAACATAGGGCCTGTGCATACGCCCCCGGCAATCCACGGACGCGAGGCCTCTAGTGATGGAACGGGCATGCTGGCTACCTCGCAGCGTTGGGTGTCCGAACCTTGAACCTTCTCCAAACTGTGCTTGCTCCCGCGGTACTTACCCACGCGCGCGAGCCTTACGTTAACGTTAACAAACAGGGTTCAGAGTCAGAAGCCAGAAGCCAGAAGCTGACGCGAAGAGTGCGAGACACCAGTGGTGGCTGAGCGTCCGAGGGTCGGCGGGCGCCACAGGGTGCGAGGCTCGCGGCATGTAACGTGCTGGGAGCGAGGTGGGAGGCGGGTAACGTGCTGCGAGTCCCGAGCCACAGGAAGGCCGTCTGTGAGAACATGTTCGTCTTCTCGAATCTACGGTCCTGACACGGCGTGACTGATACGAGATTGTCGCAGACTCGCAGACTGGCAGATGGGGACTGTGCGTTGAAGGGGATTGGTCGAACCATAATGTCGACGACAAGAATGCGGCGTCGCCAGGGATAGGCTGTGGATAATGCAGTGCGCGAACGTGACCCCGGAGCTCGCGCAGACGGGGAAGGGGAAGGGAAATGCGACCTGGGAATGCCCGCCACGTCTTGCTGTACACGGTTTGCGCGATCGGGAGGCGAGGGGCGGCGCGCGCCCGCAAATGCTGATGCACCCGCAATCCATCCAACAGCGCAGCGAGATAGCAGAATCGTCGACCATAGGGCAAACAAAACAAGGTTTGCAGGTTCTTACAGGCGGGCTCGCGTCATCGCAGCCTGCAGCGATGCTATTCGTCGGCGTCCGTGCATAGACCCGCACTACCCTCGCTGGTCGACATCGCGTCCACGGTGCGCGTCGTCATTCATTCATTCGTTCGAGTATTCATTCGAGTATTCGCGTATTCATTGGCCACGCAGGCTGCGACTGCGAGTCGTCATCGGGCACGGGACGCGTCCGACACGGGGAAGCTGCTCGCCCGTTGCTCCGTGCATCGCCCTGTCACTGGCAGACCGGACGCGCAGAGTCAGGGTTCGCACTTCGGATTCGCTGCATCACGTCGTGCGTGGTTGGCGGTGTCGGGACACGCAGCACCGCAGTATCGATGTCGCCGGGACCGCGCTACTCATTCATTGGTCACTTCCTCCCCTATTGCAGCACCAAATTCTGTTGCCAACCATGCATGCTCGTCCGGCGCTCCCAGGGGACCAAGCTTCTGTTCTTTCTGCGGACCAGTGCCTGGTCGCGGTTGGAACGGAACGATTCTAGACATAACGGGACCAGCAAGCAACCAGAACTGCCGCAACCGTGAACACTAGTCTGTCAGTAACGGTAACGGTGTTCTGTCAGACAGGCTTGGGAGTGCCACGCCCCGGTGCTACAACCCTCCCAATGACACCCTGCTTGGCTTGCATCTGCATCTCTAGGATCCAGCCTCTACAATGACAACGACCCTGACAGAGGACCTCTGATTCCTGATTGCGGAGTTTTGATAGGTACGCCGTCGCAGCTCGCTAGCCTGCGCCTCAATAACAATGTCTGAAGTGTGAACGCCCTGCGCGCGAGCAACTCTAATTCATCGCTGCTAAAGGTTCTTTGACATACGGCTGATGGCACAAGTGACGTGCGGGTGCGGGGTGCGGGTGCGGAATGCGGGACGCGGTTCCGGCGGGAGCCTGAGGTGCGCCTTCTGCGCTTTCCTTTGTTCGTTCTGATGCGGGTGTCAGGTGCCAGTGTCAAAGGCAGAGGCGAGCAGGGGCGAGCACCGTGATGCGCAGGGCGCGAAGCATTATTCGCTCGCGCGCCACCCGACACCGGTGCCGAACGGGCTTAGTGTACGCACGAGAAGAACAGCACACCCATTCCCCTTTTCCATACACCGCGCACTGCGGACTGGCGGATGGACACCCGCGCAACTTCTGCACGCTAGGATAATACGGGGCAACACGCGCCTCGCGTCGCGCGGCGCCGTCTTTCTGGGCTGTCGCGTCTTTCTGGCGCCATGGGCTGTCGCATTGCGGCGTTCCTGGGCGAAGATTTCCGTCGTTCTCGTCTTCGTCGAATACCCAATATCTCGCGCCCTTCTCCAATCTCCTGTTGATGCACTAGCACTCGGACGTCACGGGTGCGCGTCTCTCAAATCATTGCGCGCCACCGCCGTTGTGGAGCTCATTGTTCTCCCCATCCAGCCCACAGCACATTAACATTAAGATCGGGCGCCGACACATTAATGTGGGAGTCTCTCGAATGCCACCATGCCACCAAGCCAATGCAAGACGGTTGTTTGTGCTTGTAGCTGCTGTTTGCGCATGTAGCCCCCTTGCAAGTGCTGTTGTCATGGTACGCACAATGCAATATACCCATTCCACCATTCCACGAACGTTCAACCTCGCCGCGACAAGCTCAAGCTTCATGCCAACGATCTTTCGCCAATGATCTCTCGCAATTTTGACGAATGCTAGTGTCGCTAGATTCGTTACGGCCGGCGGAACCTGCGGCATTGCGCTAGTGAGCCAATCACCACATACCTTCGTGCTGAGTCCTGACAGCGGTTAGGGAGCCCGACAGCGGCCAGCCAGTGCATCAGCAGGCCTCAGGTATTAAACTTTCCAATCATACGCGCACTAATGATAGCACACCCGTCCGCTCGCCGTGCCATCAGAGAACAGCCTGAGGTCTATGAGAATTCTGAACAGAGCACTCACGACGCCACCGTGCTAACCATATCCGGGACGTCCTCAAGCGCGACTCAATGCAGATGCAGAAAATTAAACTAGCTTTCGCCTGTCGGGGACGGATCCTCGGAGCATGGAACACAGCACACGCGAATGGACAACGGACCACAGCTGCAGGCCATCAGAGCATCTGTATCTCTGGAAAGCTCGGCGCAGCGCAAAATGGAGCACCCAGCACGGAGAAGATCTACAGAAAATTTGTGCTCACTGCGCAGGTGACCTGCAAGCGCGGGGACGGACTCGGATCCAGGAGAGCGAGAACATACCTGGATGTAGTATGTTCTGCGCCTGCGAAAAATTGGGTGGGGCGTCCGCCGTACCGCTGCAGGTGACCACGAAAAGTTTAGAGGCAGGAGGAGGCAGGGCTGGTCCTCCCCGATCCTTGACGACCGCCAGCTGCCTGGATCCGTGCGCACCGTGCGCGAAGCTCTAATAACGCGTCTTGAAGCGAATGCAATCGGGGCCTGTCTCTCGCCTCGTTCGCTTTCGCTGCCCTAGCCCCGTCCACGCGAGAGAGCACGCAGGCCGAAAGCGGACAAGTGCGTACTGCGGGCGACCGGGCCTGCCTCGTGATATCGCTGATGGGGCGCACACCCCCTCCAAAGCATCACAATTTACGCGCACCACCGACGCGCAAGCGAAAAGGCCCGACGTGCGCGGACGCCCCGCCCCATTATCAAGATATAGCGTGTCGAGATACTAATGGCGCATCGAGATTCGAGATATGGCGTGTCGAGATACTTGTAGCGCATCGAGATAGAGATATAGCGTGCTTTGCTAGTCCAGCCAGCCTGCGAGGCGGGTCGGACGTGGCGCCAAGGTGATAGATCCCACTCGCGCCCCGCCAGGCCCCGCCGCGCGCGCTGCACGCTGGACTCGGACGCCAGCTCTGAGGTGAGACGATAGCGGGCGCGCTAGCCTGGGGCCACAGCCGCGCAATGACGCGGAAGGATCTTCGCCCTGCTGGGCGTCCTCTATACTCTCTTCTCTCATCCGAACGCTCATGCATGATCCATCGTACGCGCTTGCATGATCCATCGTACGCGCTTGCATGATCCATCGTACGCGCTTGCATGATCCATCCAACGCGCTCTATCATATATCAGAAACGCGCTCAGCTCGTATCAAGGTCGACGATGCCTATATGCGGCGCGCGGCTTGCCACGTCGCGTGCCTAGCGTCAGCGCCGTGTCGAGGACAATGGGTTATCACTCAGACTACAGCCACCGCGTGATCCTCTATCTCGGCCTCTGTCACGAAAGCCAGCGTGGGGCTTCTAGCTTTGTCGCGACGCTGCCCCTGGGGTGATTGACTCTTGTTCGCCTCGCCTCGCCCCTTGTTCGGTGCCCTATTCTCGATACTCGCTAGCGCGCCCCACTCGCTTCGCCACATCGGACATCGGGGCGATCGTCGCGTCGACGCGTCGATCGAAGCTCGCACGCGCGCGCATGGGATCCAGGAAGCGCTGTCCTCTAGGTTATCCTTTCGAGAAACAGAAGAAATGCAAGGAAATGGGACTGTGGCGCGTCGAGGCGTTGGCACGCAGAGGGCGCAGCGCGTGCGCAGTCCGTCGAGTAAACCCATCATTTACCAATGGCGTTCCACGTAAGTACGAGTCGCGTCAGCTCCACGTATGTGCGGGTGCCGTCGTGTACGCTGTCCACGATATCGTTCCGGGACCAGGGGTGGCCAGGTCCTAGACCCTGCCGCGAGAGTTCAACGTGTGATCCCACTGCCAAACTGCCCGGCCGCGGAGCACGACTAGTACCCGGAAAGAGGGCGCGTTCCCAGAACCGCACCTGTTCGGTGCGTATTTGTTGCCTGGTGGAAGCGGTGCGAAGCGGCCCTCGCGTTCACGCGCCACGAGCCCTTCACGTCCACGCGTCCACGCGTCCGTCACCGAATCAAGAACGCGAATCGTTGATCAAGCTTCCAGCTTCGAGAACAGCATCGTCGTCGTCATCTGCGTCAAGAACACCGTCGTCGTCGTCATCAATTCGACCGGAGCCGTCATCATCAACTCGAACGCCGCGGCGCGGGGCATCCTTGAACTTGAAACGCGCCCCGTTCGCCGCACGCCTGTCGTCGCGACGGGGCGGTGCACGCACGCACGCACCGACCACTGCAAAGATGAATGGCGCAATGATGGTGAAAGCAACGTCCTTATCTTTTCGCGCACGATACGTACTCCGACGCCACGAGCCACGACGTGGTATCGATAGCGTACCCCGACGCCAAGCGTAAGACCCGCCCGCCCCCTGTCGTTGGGTCCAGTCTGCGTATCTTGTGTTTCTCCTATTGGCCCACTGTGCATCGCGGCGATCGTACGGGGTGCGTCGCGCGAAGCGTCGGCTAACACCCACAATAACAATAATTACGGCCGCTGTTTGATAGAATGCCAAGGCTTCGTATGTTAGTGCGAGCAAGTCTCATTATTTCATCGCCCGACACGGGACGTGCTAGGGTGGGTCGCGTCTCGTTGTCTGCCGTCCTCAACCGTCAGACTTCCTGCCGTCTGCTACCTGCCGCGCGGGGCAGCGTGCTTCCATTCGCGGCTGAGAAGGAACAATTACCAGAAGAGCTTCGGAGCCTTGGCGGGCGGATGTCTCACTATGGGGCGTCGGCTCGGGTGGTTGGTAGCGTTTCCTGTATTGCCATCGTCGAATTTGCGTCGACCTCCATCTTCCGTAGGGCGGATCGGGAAAGATAAACATGGCATGCAACGCAGTGCTAGTGGTAGTGCAGAGATCACACCAGTAGATAGTGCTTGAGCGTAAGACGAGACTTGGCCCCAGCCAGGGTAGCGGGTCTTCGTGATATGATGTGATGTGATACCTTAGAGGCTTAGCCTGTGTGATATCCACCTGGGGCTAGTGCGTGGCGGGTGGTTGGTAGCGTCCCCAGTCTTCTCAGCCCCACTCACCTAGCCTTGTTGCCAAAATGGTTGCCAGGTCGCCTATCGTCTTCGTCGGGCCAGCGCGCGTCATCGACGCTGACGCGCGTTCGAGGTCGCCGGGATCGCCGGCCGCGACGACACGCGAGGGCGGGCAGGGCGGGTGTCATCGCGCTGACCCGCACGTCAGGGAGGGCTTCGCGCGTGGAGACGGACTCGGCGCACGGCATCGAATCTCGCGCCGGCCGAACGTGCGCGGGGTGGAGACGCGGCGGGCTGGACTCGCGCGGACGCCCCGCCTGGGCTCCGGGTGGGCGTTGGGGGCTGCTGCTGCGGCGGTCGTCAACAGCGGTGGCGCAAGCCCTCGCAAATCATCCATCATCCATCACTTTCACGGACGAGAAGAAGTTTTCTCAGTCCGTTGTCTGTTTTCGACGCCGAACAGCAGATGGTGCGCCGCATCTCAACCTGCGGGGCGGGTCTGGAATCTCGCATCTCACATCTCGCATCCGGGATCTAGAGGATCTGGAGGCTAGAAAGTGGAGTCGTATGTTTTGATCATGCGGGATGACACGCGGCCCCAACGTCGGGGCGATGGCAGCGGAACGGATTCAGATTCAACGCGAACGAGAACGCTAATATGCAAACGGGGTCAGAATCGCAAGCGAGCGTGCGGGGCGTGGCGCGTCAACGAGATCTTCGGAGGTCGACACGCTTCGGAGGTCGACACGACGCACGACACGACGCATACAGGCCGCTGTTCCTCGCCCTGATCGCGCACACCGCTCTCGAGCAGCCTCGCTGGGGGCGACGTCATTAGCACAGCGCACAGAGAAAAGTTAGAGGGTGGGTGGGGCCACGACGCACGCACACGCTGCGTCCCTCCCTCTGTGTGTCGGCCGGCGACCCTGATCTGCGGAGCCTGCATGCCAAGTCCGGCGCGTCCTTTGTCCTTGTTCTCGTTCTCTGCCGGCGCGGCCGTGCCAAGCGAGTGACCCGCGAAGCGTATTCGATTATTGCACACGGTGAGTCGACGAGTGCGAGGTGCCTTGCCTAGTCCTCCAAGCATCCAAGGGTCCGACGCGCGCCCCGATCCGCCTGTGGTGGCGATCGGGCCCTTCACGAAAAATCCTCCTAGGAAATATTGTTGAACGGAATAGCCGAGCGACGAGCGCGACCCCGCACAGAGTCGAGCCTGAGATTCGCACGTCGGTGCAGAGATTCGAACACTGTCAAATCTCAATGGCAGGCCCTTGTCTGCATGATGGACCCGACGCGACCCTGAGCGACACAAACCCAACGAATATCGGGACAAACAACCGTGACAAGGGTCCGAGGGAACAAGGGATCCGAGAACAAGGGGCGCGATCGTGCAATAGGTGGCGCTTGGACGCCGCTGCGAATGGCAGACTGGGTTCGCGGACCTGAGAAAAGTCTCGAGGTTTGCAAGGCAGGGAAGGCTCGAACGCGTGCGTGGTTTTTGACTCTGGGTTGTGGCTTCGCGTTACGTTGACGCAAGGGCAGTAGGTTTGAGGAAGGTCACCGGTCGTGCATAGGCGATAACGCTGGGATACGCGACGAATGAGAGAGAGGCGTGGGCGTTCGCACACTGCACAGGCCATAGGTGGGTGACAATCATCGACACGCTTGATTCAATAGAATAGCGAATGACACGCGGCTTCGAAGTTCGAACCCTTGGGCCCTTGTCAGGGGACACGCGCGGGCGGGATGCTGCGATGCGCGAGTGCGCGAATGTCGATGCTGGGTGTGTCGACATTGACCAGGCGCCGTGTACGTACCGTCCCTTTCTCAGGCCTCAGTGTCAAGTTGTGCAGGCTTGGACCGGCAGACGCACCCTGATGACTGGTACGCAATCCCACCAGGAGACACTGACTGGACACTAGACACCTCGCACGAGCATTCGAATAGCAGCGCACCCATTGGCGGCACGCACCCTGGGAGAACGCTGAGAGTGCGATGACATCGATCTTCTGCGCTGAACGTTCGCGTCATGCCTTCCCAGGCCCATCTCCCATCTTCTGCGTGCACGCACGATCTTATGCATGCACACACAAGCTTCAGCGCAGCGGGGAAGGCAGCTTCGGCGCAGCGGGGGAGGCAGCTTCAGCGCAGCGGGGGAGGCAGCTCGAGTGCCAGGATCGTCCGCCGCCAACACGATATGACATGACGAACAACGGGGTCGCCACAGAGCCACCATCGCGCGCGAAGTCACCGAGTGGCATTCCGGCAGATGGAGAACACAGGACGCAGACAAATGCAATATACAATGCAATACCGCACCCTCGTCGGCGTATCCAGGGCTCCTGCCGCTCTCGCGCAGCTTCGTCGTATTCCTGCACGCCCATACGCGGCATATCCCCGAGCGTATTCGTCCAGCCTCTGACGGTGCGAGAGAACCTCGGACGCGCGAGGCTATTTGCGACGCGCGGTGACCACTGACGGCGTGCGATGCGTGCGAGGGCGTGGACCGGGCACGACATACCCAAAAGGATGCGCGACATACGGTACACCCAACACGGATCCACGACATACCCAACACGGATGCGCGACATACCCAACAAGGATGTGCGATATATCTAGCGCCACCATCACGCGAGTCGCAGCAGGGCCCCCCATTTTCCTGCACAGACATACAACATACGCCTTCAGGCTCAGCCTAAGTACTGCTCATGGGCGAGTCGACGGGGTGCACCGCGGCCGCTGGCTAGGCAGGCTACTAACAATGCACGCACGCACGGATGGCACGGATGCACGCGAAGGGTGCGTGCGACCCGAGCACATGGAGACTCGTGCGCCCCGATATACGTACCCACTCACGGCGCGTCCTGTTCGCCCGTCGTCTAGTACGAATTCCTGCTATTCAGTATCCACCGAGCTGAGTACGAATTCCAGCTATTCAGCATCATTCGCCCGTTATTCAGCAGGGAGGAATTCCTGCGTGCAATTCAGTAAATCTTCACGGCGCGCACTGGGGGCCCAGGACGAGTGCTAGCACCGTGCACGTACGGTCTGGATGTGCGTGCGGGCAGCCCGTCCGCAGAGCTGGGGCTGATAGTCAGGCCTCATCGTACGAACGGAATACATCGCACGAATGGACGAATGGAAAACAGAAAACAGAACTGGCGGAGGGACTTGAAGGATCGCTGGTCTCGTCCTATACCCCATCCGTCCGTCTCGTGCGTGTGCGTGTGCGTGTGCGTGTGCGTGTGCCTGCATGACGGCGCCCTCCCACCGCACAAATCCTGACCCCAGCGTTGCAGCGTTCTCCCGTTGCACCCTTAGTCCTGACATACCGCACTGAGGCAGATAGCCCGGCGTTACTCGCGCGCCACACGATTGGCCCGCGCAAGCTTGCTTGTGTGCTCCCCCGTGCACACTGCGCAGGCTAATCCGGACTTCGAAGTCCGTCCAGTGCCAAGATATCATCGCCATGTGAGGGATGGGGTGAGGATTGCTTACCGGCAGTTTGCACGAAGCTAATACACCGTCGTCAGTTCTGTTCTCGATGGCTCGCGCATACGAAATGAGGAAGGCGACGCACCGTCACTGCGAAGGACCGAGAACTTGACCGAAGGCTGAGGCTGTACGGTTTGCGCTTTTCACTTTGCAGCCCGAACCCTCACTCGGACATAAAATTTTCAGTGTGGGAACAGTGGCATTGGGCATCTATACCAGCCAGACTCTTCTATGGCAGCGCGCACGCCACCGTAATGTGTATGTATGTACACGCAGACAAGAGTAGGTATATCGATCCAAGAGGGGTAACATTGCGATGACAGACGGAGCAGGCAGACGGCGGATGGCAGACAAGCATAGACGGTGGGTGGATGGCGGTGGCGGATGATGATGACCGTGGTGGCGACAACAAGCTGTACAGACAAAGAGCAACGAGGGTGGGTGGGGCGGGCGTCAACGAGCGTGGGCGGGCGTAAGCGAAACAGAGGCAAGCGGCGAGGCGGCCTGTGCGGGCAGGCCGGCGTTGTTTTGGCTGGTGAAACCGGGCTGGAGACTGACTAGGTACTGAATGGGGGTGGGTTTTTTTGGCGTCGACGGCGGGTCCGCTAAAATATACGCGCGGACGGGGCGGGGCGTGCGTCGGCGGGGGCAAGGCTACAACAAAAACGAAACAAAACTAGAGATGAAAAATGAAGTGAGATGAAGAACAGATCCGGAGTCAAGGCCAGTGACGGGGGCGAGTCGAGATATGACAAGGCGAAGATGGAAGTCGTGAGGATGAAGCGCGAACTGTGGATGGGATGAAGAATGCGATGCGATGCGAGATGAGATGAGATGCGTGTGCAGACGTCTATAGGGTGCTGATGTGGTTGTGAGAGAATAGAATAGCGGCATAGCAGTTAGAGCGAGAGCGACGATGGGGCGACATAGCGTGGCGAGGGACGTTAACAAGATAGGCGATAGGCGACAAGCGAGTGGCGGCGGTGGCGGCAGGCGCTAGGGTCCCGCTACCAGACAGCCCGCTCCGTCCGACGCCCGCGCAGACGAAACGCAGGGTGGTCGTCGTGCGCCGGTGCGTACTCGCCCTTCTCGTCGCCCACGTCGAGGTCCCCGTCATCCAGCCGCAGCGCGCTCGGCTCGCGCGTGTCGTCCGCCCTAACGAAGACACTGTCCACAGGGTACAGTGCTACAGGCGAGTGGGGCCGCACGCGCACCGGCGGGCGGGGGCGGGGCTGGGGCCTGATCGTCAGCGTCGTGGGCGTGCGCGGCGCGGGCGCGGGCAGGTACATCTGGTGGTGCGTGCTGTACGGCGGGTGGTTCACGAGCACGCTGCGCTCGCCCGCGGCCCAGTGCTTGATGCTCGCGCCGACGCGGTGCGCGAGGTGCGCGAGCAGCGTGGGCTTCGTCGTCTCCGCGCTCGGCGGGTCGTCGGGGTCGTCGCCGGCCTCGGACGCGGGCTTCGAGGGGATGTGCAGCGACGCGCGCGCGGAGGGCAGCTGCGAGCCGGGCGTCGCGAGCGAGGAGAGGGAGGCGGTCGCGGAGTGCGTGGTGAGCGACGGCAGGGAGGGGTGCGCCGCGAGGATCGGGCGCGAGGGCACCGGCGGCGCGGGCCTGCTGGTCTGCGCGGAGACGAAGAGCTTCGGCGGTGCAGGCCTGCGCTTGCAGGGCGTAGTGAGCAGCGGCGGGCGCAGCTGGTCTTGCTCCTCCGTCGGGAGGTAGCTGGTGGAGGCGGAAGCAGACGACGAAGCGCCGTCCGCGGGGTGTACGTGCGGCGGGGGACCAGGGCGGACCTGGCGTGCCCAGTCGTAGATGCCGGCAGCTCCCTTGCCTATCCAAGCCGAGGTCGACTCATGGTCGCTTGTGGGCTGATGGTACTGCGAGGCGGAGAGGTCCTCGGAGTAAGCGCTGTCGTAGCAGGACGAGGATGGCGTTGTTAGCTGTGATGAGCGCCTCAGGGCGAAGCTTGTGAATGGGTAGCAGGGGTTAGGCGGGAGGGTGGTGGTTGGTGGCGGGAGCTGGGGGACAGCCGCGGTCGCCTGGGAGCGACACTTGTCTGAGCAGTAAGGTCCGTCGCGTCCCTGCTGCTTGAGGGACAAAGAGGGCGGGTCAGCACCTGGAAACAAGCAAAGGGCGGGGCGCACGCACGAGGTATCTGTTGCATGTGAGACACCAATCGTCCGCATCCATGTTTGCGAGGTCGGAGAGCTTGAGGAGGAGGGCGACGACGGAGGGAGATGAGGGAGCGGGAAACGAGGCGACTCTGCCGCGGACAGGCCCAGGTTATAAACTCGAGAATTCATTAAATTCGCTGCCTGCAGATCCAGCGCGTATCTCGATACCAATCTCCTGGGTCTCGCGGACGCATCTCCCAAATGCGGCACATCTGCATCGGGGTGCGTTTCCCACGGGCATCCTAGTCATTCCGTCCGGATTAGGGAGGTATTCATTTCGCTTGACGGGCGCTGTGGCCGCGGTGGCCCTAGTCATTCTACCGCGTCGAGCGAGGTGGGGATGCGAACATAGCGAGCTACAACTACAGGTAACTACTGGTCAGTGTGCTCGCAATTATTTACAACGGGACCTCCGTATGTCCACTCTATTCTCACCTACCGCTCCGTCCAGACCAGCCCCGCCAGTCCCATCAATAACATACCCGCAGTGCCTTTCCCTCCCTCTTCCCGCTGGCAACCACCCCCATCGTCCCCGCCCCAGCACCATCATCTCATAAATAAAATGGCCCCCAATCTTACCGAGATCGAGAGCATGGCCTCGAGGGCGCACGCAGCCGCCTGCAGCCTTCCCACCACCCGCCGGCAATCGTCCAAGGGGATCTCGCGCTTCGATACCCACGCACAAGCATCATACCCACTCGTCCATCTCGGAACCTTACCATCCTACCCGCCGAATACGCCTCAAGCGACCCTCAAGTGCAATGCCCCGCAACGCTTCGCGCACGCAACGCCTCGCTTCCGCGTTCTGATCTCCCGCTCCCCGTTGGTAGCCCCGTGGCGAGCTGACCCCTGCGATACGGACGCGGACGCTTCTCCGAACCCTCTTGCACTGAACTCTCCGCAGGATCTTCCCACACAGATACTGCGCTAGGGCCCCTGCACTAGGTGTAGCGGCATCACGCTCGCACCCCGCTCCTGCACCCCGTTGATGTGCAGGACTCGAGGTATGTCTGCATCAGGATATGTTATGTATCAGGGATCTGCTGGATGGATCCCCCGCAGCGCCGCCGACCCCGCACCTCCGCGCGCGTCCGGTGTTCAAACTGCGAATCATCCGTGCACCTCCCCTCTCGTCCAGTCCCGCCGGTCTAGGCGCAGCCCGTCCGCGTGCGCGCACAACGCGTTCGCTCGTCCACCCCGGCTAGCGACCGTCCCAGGCTGGTGTGGCGACCGCGTCCGAAGCCTTCGCTCGCGACCGTCACATCCGGGGCCATCTTCTCAACGCACCCTCGACCTCCCACAGGCCCTTTCTGCGCCTTCTGACCGTTCTGACGCTATCACGCCATCACCGACCCGGGCACCCAGGTCATGCTTGAGTCCATGCTCGTTCTGCTCGCGCCAAGTGTCGCGTTGTCTCGATATCCAAAATGCCATCTACAGCGGACACTCGCGGCAGTGCTCGCCTGCTGCCCCAGCTGCGATATCCAGTGTCCGCCATCAGGTTCTCGGCGCAATTCGTCGCCGTCGCTCCCATCGCGAGACTTATCAGCATTCAATGTCGCCATCATCACTCCAGATCGCATTCGAACCTATGTCATCGCACTTGGGATACAGAGGATCGCGCTTCGCGATCGCATCCCCCACTAGCCTAGCGTACCCACTGTTTGTGCTTATGTGCCTATTGCATTCAGAACACGGCTCCGTTCCAATCCAATCAGGCAGTATCGTGGTATCTCCGTACGTCGCAGCAAGCTAGCTGGGGAAGTCCGAGGCCTATCCCTAGACCGCGTACCCGCCCACATACGACGATAGGTTAGATACGATGTACGCGTTGGGACGGGCAGATCCCGTCTGCTACCATACCCAATCCGCGCACGGAGATCCCGTTGCGACCCAGTGCGGCTGGCCAGATATCCATCCACGCGTGCTTCCAACCGTTCGCGCCTTCGCGCACAGATTGCAGAAGCGATAGAGATAGAAGGCTCCTGTAGTACGGGGCCTACTGTGTTTTGGGCAGGCGGGTTCGCGGTATCACCGTCGCACGCGGCGCGACAGATTTCGTGGATTCGAACAACAAATAGTGGAATCTTGGGTGGCAGGCTGCGTGGAAGCGGATATGTCAGTGGTCCCAAGTCAGGTGAAATGGGAAGAACCCACGTAGCGATGATACCGCCACCGTCACCTGTTTTCACGTTTTCCAACTTTCACGGGAATTCTAATTCTCTGATGATTATTTATTTATTTGCCTTGGGCGAGCCAGCCAGCGGCCGACAGCGGGCCACGTTCTTGATTCTTGAGCAGTTTGCACCGTGACTTTGCGGCACATCTACTCGGACTTGGAGGATCATCACACATGCTCTCCCACGCGGATGGCGCGACGCTTCGAAAGTCGCACAAAGGCTATCCTGGTCAGCTATCAGAGGAGCCAGCGTGAATTCATCTGCGTACTCAGCACGGTGCACGGTATGAGTGCGAGTAACGTGCGCCGCAGCTATCTCTGTACCCACGAAGCTTTCGCTCGCTCCGCAGTGCCCCGCGCACTGATCCATGGTCGCGGAACAGCGCGAGCTTCCAGGTCGCGTTTGCGTTTGCGTTTGCCTTCGATTGCATTCACTGATATTCTCATTAGCTTTCGCACTCGGAGTCGGATGACGGATGCGCGGATGCACGATAGTAAGAATGGCGGCGGACACGTATGGCTCTCGCCCTGCCTTCGCCTTCGCCTTCCGCCCTGTGGCGTGACGCATCGCCCGAGCCCTCCGAGCCGTGTCCCCCCTAGCCTGCGTCGCGCACCCCTGCGCTATCCAGGGAGCGGTGCATCATGCCGCAGCTAATATCAGGCTTGGGAACGTCGAAGCCTCGGATGCACCCGCCCCAAAACAAAAGAAGCCCGTCCATTTATGTCTGCGTTCGCTTGGGCTGTTTGCGTTCACGTTCCCGTTCGCCATCGAGCGTGGAGCATGCGATGGCGAGTCGACAATAACCACGCAATGACGGCAGACGCGACGACGGGGTTTGCGCTCCCAATCGCGGCCGCGCTGCGATCGTCCATTGAGTACCGTTCAGGCTTTTTCATCTTCATCGTACAAAGTTCATCGTTTTTTCAACGTTCAAGGTTCGCATTCACAGACCAGGGTGATCCACACCCGGCCGCATTCGCTCGCGTGCGTTCTCGCATCCGGGCCTGCCTTCTGCTGGGAGCACAATCTGCCATATGCGCGTGGGGCGACGCATTCGTGCCAATACAGACGCAAATACCAATCCGGGCGCATTGTATTGGGTTATGTATATGCAGGGACGACACCGTGACGGCATCGCACCGACATTGAGTCGGCGAGAGGGGCTGATGGGGGCACAGACCTGGAGCTTCGCCGGGCACTGAATGGCGTTGGATAAGGGCAGATACGCCGAGCCCAGCACCTGCCCCTCGCCGACCACCAGCTGGTCCGGTCAGTGCTGGGGCCTTCTGTTTTGACACGCTTGTGCATGTGGTGTTTGCAAGGGTCCCCGGTCGCTTAGTCCACGGCGGACGCAGGCAGCAGCGCGCTGAGCTCGTCCCACGCACAACGGCAGCTGTCGAGCAGCGACCGCTCGCCCAAGGCCAGCTGCAAGACGAGTCGTGTGCGACGCATGTGCGGTAGAAGAGCCTGGATGGAGCCGTCAGTATCGCCACCGATGAGAAGAAAACAGTACGGGTCAGCGTCGGCATGCGTGCATATACAAATCCGGCGCAAACAACATCAACGGCAACGGAGGCATCGCAGGTGCACGTACGCCGTTCTGGCTCAGGTTAGGGGAAGTCGGGAACCGCGAGAGGCGCGCGGCCAGACGGGAACCAAACAGAACGACGAGCACGCTCTTCAAGAGAGAGCCCGAAGAGCCCGCGCGCAGCACAAGAAGGCCGCAAAGAGGATAACAGGATAACAGACAAGAGTCACCGGACAACGACAGACAATCGCAGAGGGTCGCCAGATATGGCGCGCGTCCATCAGATGCAGGATGCGGGGAGTGCGTGCCGTGGGAAGGGCCGCGCCCCGCCCCCGCACGGTAGATCCCACGCAGGGGCGCAGGCGCAAGCCTCCAATATGCCGGAGCTGCAGCAGCTGAGGGCGGTGTCGTAAGACGAAAGATGAAACCCCGTGAGCTGGGTGGCGCAATGGCCCTGCGCGCGTCCCCGGACGGACACAGTGGAAGCCAGAGCGGTCTGGGCGGGGGCCCCAGCGCCACCAAACACAGGCGGGGAAGGGAGCAGTCACGGTGCTGACCCTAACGCCAGCCCCCAGTGGGAACAGAAGCGTCCGCCAGAAGGATCGCAGACGGGGTGCAGGACACGGGAGCAGCAAGTGAACAAGCGGACAATGCGTCTGCGCCATGTACAAGGGGCTTATCGCTGCTCCCAGAACGGGGCTGGCGATGCAGATGCATCTGTGCGTTGCAGAACACAAGGTTTGCACGAACTTTGTGCGGCATAGATGGCACGAAATGGGACGTAGCTGTCAGGCGAGGGAGATGTACATGGGCGAGGTCGGGCGATGGTCTAGGCCCGCCCGCAGATGTACAGACACCCACGCGTCCCAGCGACATTGGTTGCCCCAGTCGCCACCGCAAGTACAACCTCCGCGCGCCACAACAGAGCTGGGGAGATAGCTCGTAATTGTTGCGCGGACAGGGAAATATGTCATCTCAGCACATATCCTCCGACGCCGCGCAGCGCCGATCGACGCGCCGACAAACACACAAACAAAAATGCAAAGCGTGCAGACAACAAAGTGTGTGCGACTCACGTCAAGTTTGTTCCCGAGCTCTTCTGCGTCCAGCGTGTGCTTGCGACCGTCAGGCAGTGCGATGCATCCCAAGCGCGCTGCACGCGGTGACAGCGTACACGTCCATGCAACCGCGTCGCACAGCACCGCGAGGACCTGCGAGCGAAAAAGCATATCAGGTAAGTATATTGATGTGGGATGGTAACGAGCTCGCGACGGCAAATGGCAGAACTCGATGGGCGGCGGATAGCCACTGTTGCCATCTGAGTGCGCATGCGGGCTACATATGGCATGCGGCGGGAAGCAAAGCTTCATGGCAAACAGCGCGTGCAGACGCATGAGAGAGGGAAAGCTAAACTCCACGAGGGTCGAGGATTGCACAAAAGCGGGCACATATGACAAATGAAAACGAAGCGTGACATGGAAACGAGCTGGGAAGGATTTGAACCGTCGCAGAGTATCAGAAAACATACTTTGTCATCTAATGAATGCTCTGGTTCCAGCGGTGCGAGCCGGTCTTGTTCTGAAGCAGCAAGCTTCTCAGGGCCCTCGTCGTCATTAGCCTCCGTGGGCATATCTCCGTTGGAAATGGTGTCCGATAGGGCTTCCCAGACCAGTTGTCGCTCTGCAAGCCGCTTCAGAGCGGTGACGGTCGCTTGCACGTTCGCTGACACCTTCGCGGGAGGTAGGATCGTCTTATGTGCGAGCAGCGCGAGACATACCCACAGGGCGTGGGATATCTTCGCGTCGCTGCTGATGCACATGCGTAGCGGCGCTGACATACGGCGGGGGGCTTCCCATCCGGGCGAGTCATCACCGGCGCGCTGCTCGACGCGTTGTTGTTCGGGGACGTGACGCGCTGATATAGTGGATGCTGCTGATGTGGCGTCGTGGTCGGGTTGATAAACCAGAGAAGACGCGTTCCACCGACCGTTGTGTGGCCACACCCGAGTGACGTGATGCACGGTGCGCTGGAAATCGTCCCAATCTGAATCTGCAAATGATGCGGCCTCGGCATCACTGCGCTGTGATAGGAACATCCAGGCGGGCCGCACGTCCTCCATTTCGAACGATACGCCGTCGTTCTCGTTCTCGTCCAGGACGAAACCGTAACGCGCGAGAAGCTGGGCGTTCGATAAATACTCGCCGTACGTGTTGTACACCTCCGAGTGCGGCGGAACCGCTCGATTTGAGACCATATCGCAAGTGTCTAGTTCTGCCTCGACGGAGCTTCCGCTGGAAAGCTCGTTTTCCCCATGCGGACCAACGCGAGCATCGACTGCGTCACCACTGCGATTGTTCTCGTTTAGGACCTTCGAGCGTCCGCCACTATAACCGACGGCAGGCAGCCCATTGTCCTCCTGGCGAGTGTCTATTCCTGTTTTGTCCGATCGGCGAGTTGAGGGCGCATTTAACTCCGGCCATGCGTCCTCCGTGTCGTGAGGGCATTGCGAGAGCGATCCACAGATGACACAAACGTCGTAGTCGCTCTACGGGCAAGACGGTGACCGAATTCGAGGGACAATGGGGACACAGCGGGCGTGCCGCAATCAAATGATTGGATGGCGCCGAGTAGTCGTCGCAGGGGCGTAGAATGGAGGGAAAAGAAGCAAAACACAGGATCAGTAGAAAGCCGGCGGGGAGTCTGATGATCAGCGCACCTCAAGATGGACATGATTGTCCTGTGTGTGGTTAAACCTATACGAGACGACGGCAAACGTCAGAACGCGTCTTGAGCAGATATCAACGGGAGGTGGGAGACCTGTCTGCGGGCGAAAGACAGAAAGCCTGATCAACAGGGTCTCGGCTGTATTTTCCCAGGACAATTTATCCTCCAGGACTGTTTGGGTAGCCAGAAGGCCAGGAACACGAGAAGCAGCACAACGCAGAGGGGAAGTTTCGAACTGAATAATGGATGGAAAGGCAGGAGGCCCAAGCCGGACATTTTAAGCGCTGAGTACTCACGCGTCGGCAATGGGCACCATGGAAAGACCATGGTATGCATCTACAAGGAATGCACGCGAGCTGACAAGCGAGTACGCGTGCAAGAACCCGGTCAATGAAATGTAAGACCGAGACACAAGGCTTGATAGAGCTGGCGCGGCCACCGAGGCGTAATATTCCCGGATTTCATCCTGCAAAGACCAGAAAGGAAGGTCAGTACGGATTCAAAGGATTGAAATCAGATACCCTCGTAGCCCCAGAAACCATCTCGTAAGAGGATCACGAGCATGGAAGATTGACCACGCACAGTCACCTCGTGTGTACCAAAGAAGCAAATTGGTTGTGGCGACGGTGGAAGGGTGATATAGGAGTGAACGGGTCGAGCAATTGTGTCGACTGAATGGACACTTACGAGAGCCAGACTCACGTCCCCCTGCATCTCTCTGCTGAGCTCCGTACCGGCGGCCCACACTCGCGCTTGCCGGTCATCTTGAGGATCTTCTTGTCGACCCTGATCAGGTCCCTGTGGCAGTTGATCACTGTCCCACACCAGGGCGATATCGACGGCTGATTGTGGCATGGCCTGTAGGTAACCGAACCATCTGGAATGCGTGCCGCGCAGGCTGAAAACGCGTGCATCAGGGGTACGGGAACGTTGCGGGAATTGGGAGGGCGGCGCGGGAAGAGAGGTCAACGCTGAGTTGGTCGGCTTCAGCGGGTTTGGCAACACGACACACGCACTCACAGTTCGCCGTAAACAGCTAGAGAGAGCCCGAGGTGCGCCCCATGCCCATATGGGACGTGCGGTATGGCATCCGAAAAAGAAGAGGAGCGCACCGAGAGAACAGCGCGTTTGGGTATTGTGACCACTGCCGGCGGTATTGTGCAGCGTCGAGTATTCAACAGCCGTATTCAACAATCATGTCCGCAATGTCCGTGTGGGATTTGACAGGCTGCCATCAGCTTCCAGACGAGGCCAGGGTCAAGCAAGGGATCGAGGCTCACAAGTGGTGGGAGTCTCTATGAGCGACTCTGAGGTATTGTGCACGGCTATTCCCCCTGATGCGTCGTCTTGAACAATGCCCAACCGCGGGTCTATCCAGATTCCATTGTCCTTGCACCACGCGAGAAGTGTCGTGACTTTGTTGGCCATGCCGTTGAGACATCGGAGGAATTGGAAGCTCAGGGTGTCACACACGTCCAGATAGACGAATTTGGCGTGCGCGACGCGGATACAGCGAGGAAGAACAAACAGAGATCTGTCGGAAAACGAGCTGTGCGACGCGTGTGGTGACAGCGATGGCAGTCCTGGTGGGTGTTGAGCGAAAGGAACACGGCCTGAAATCAAGACGCGTGGCGGACCAGGTCGGTCAAAGCGCGTGCCTACCCGAGGCAGACCTGCTCGCAGCACCTTTCTGGCTTCTCTTTCTCAGTCTTACGAGAGACATCAGGGGACATCACAGAGTCTTTTCAGCAAGAGGCAGCGTGTGATAGCGACAGCAGATCGTATGAAAGATTAACAACGAGGTATCGTCATGACATGGGTGAGTAAACCTAACGGCACACGTCTGGTGATAGACCGGCCTACTGGTCCTTCTTGCTCTCTGCTTTAGAGCCAGAGTCCGTCGCAGGAGGTACATCAGACTTCGCCTTCTCCTCTGCTTCAATTTTAGCCATCTCCTTGGCCTCCGCGCGCCGGGCGTATTCCTCTCCAGCCTGGACATCAGAAGTTCAGCAGTGAGAAAACCAGAACAAACATAGGAACACCGATAAAAGGCTCACCTGAAGCGCGAGGACGGCACCCAGAAGGACAATGATGATGGTGTTCCCCGCTGACAGTATACGGAGGGCCTCAATCTGATCTTCCCGCGTGTCCACGTCTACCACGGGGTTCGCGACTGTTCTACATGCAGGGACACCGACAGACAGATAGACGGTGATCGCAAACACGTACGCAGCTGTGTACGACATGCGTCCGGCGATAGACAGTCCCAGTGAGTCATGGGTGCACGGAGAGGCATCGTTTAAACGCACCGAGCGAGGAACCGTCAAAGAACATGGCACTCTCTGTCCACTTGTGCACTTTTCCTATCAACCCAAACAGCCCCATGCCCATAACAGCGTGCATTAAGGCCTATCACGAGCCGCCATCCAAGCGTAACGTGAAGTCAGTACGTGACTCTGTGTGGGATGTCTGTGGCGCGTACCTTGATAGCAGGTGGTGAGCGAAAGAATGTCGTGTAGAACTCCATTCCATCCCGGATAGTTTCGTCAGTCAACGGTGTGAAAAGTACGCGGTAGTCAATGTTCAAGCAAATGAACAAGACACCTGTAGGAAGAGGCTGCGTCAGCGCTGAGTCTGGGAAAGCCGCTGATGTCAATACCCAGGAAGAAGCATACAGATGACAACACGGCCGCTTGCCTGAAACCCATAGTCGTGTGTCGCGTTTTAGGGACGTGGAGGAGGAGGAAGAGAAAAGCGACCACCCGCAATGATCAATCAAGAGCTTTGCGCCACAAGCGCCCGAACCGATAACGCGTCCAAGAGACACGTTGCACACGATCACTGAGGTAGAGATAAAATTGTCTGGGTGGAAAAAACAAACGATAATAGATGATAGATAGCAGAAAATGTACAACGACGTGGGGTATCCTTGAACGCTTCAGGTAGCACTACACTAGTACTAGGACCGCAAAGGTATAAATCGACTGATATCACACGAGGTTCATCGACGGTGCGAGACACAAAGTGGTGGAGGCAGTATATGTATGTACTGCCGCGTGCTGTTGGACGAACACCGTGAACGAAAGGTGGAAGATTAACTGTTCGTCTAACGCCGAGATCGACTCAAGGGGCCCTCTACTGCGGCGTGTGGAGAGGTGAGTGCCCTGCCGGTGCAGGCGAGAGTCCCGCTCTCTGGGGCGTGTGGGGCGACGAGCCCTCGTGCGCTGGTGGCCGTGGAGAATGAGGCAGCCCGACCATCCGGCTGTGCCGGCGACTCGCTTTGTCTGCGACCGCGATGTTCAACCCGCGGCTGGCCGCCACGTTCGACGCGCGGCTCCTCGCATTGGGCGACAACGCGCCCTCGTCCTCGTACTCATATGAATGCCCTCGTTCGGACTGTTGAGGGAGCTGTGCAGAACTGGAGTTCGCCGAAGAATCTGCGAGCGACTCGACTTCTGCATTATCCGTGCCTTCGGTGCCACTTTCGTCATGCGCGGACGACTCCTCGCCATCACCGTCGGACTGCCCCTCTTCTTCAGCTGTAAACGGGTTACCAGTAAGTTCATGTCCGAAAACATGGAATGTTCAGGTGGAATGCTTACTCGTCAACATTCGCCCTGACAAGCCGAGTAACTGGTCGGCTGCTGCGTCCGAGTAGTGCTTGCTGTTCCGCCGACTGAGCTCGACGGATTCGGCATTGCCTTCTTCGTCTGCAAGCTGTTCTTCTAGCTCGCCATCCACATTGAAAACTCTCTTGAACTCGCCCAACATCAGACTGAATACGCCTGCCGGGATGCCGAGTGTTGGACTGAACACGATTCCAACGTTGCGCATCGTCATCTTGTTAACGTGCGCATTTTGGACAACGAGTATGAGGTGCGCGGTGAGGGCGCGCAGGAGGCAGTAATTGGCCATCGGGAGAGATGCAATTAGTTGGGACAACTCCGTTATCCGCTCCTGCGGGTCCACGAAGTCTGAAGTGTCGACAGTCAGCTCAACTGCGCATGTTCGGGTTCAATAGAGCTTACCGATTACGGAGAGGAAGCGCAAGTGCAAATCACGGGTAAGAATACTAGCGGGGAGCTCGCGCAGGAACGTTTTCAACAAGCCAGCAATCGCATGAGGATCCCAGTATTCGTCGGAGCCCAAAAGGTCGATGTCCCCCTCTGCGACACGTTTAGCATATGATATTGACAACCAGAATGGTCAAGGACTAACCGTTGTTGAAGCGATCCTTCAAAGCTTTGATCACTGCAGAGCTTCCGCTCAGACGGTATATACCTTCCTCCTGATCTGCTTTCTTTGCTTCCAGGTACTGAATGCAACGGAAGACAATAGCAGGTAAGCTCGCGATCTCTGCGACATCCAACGACTCTTCCAAGGCAACGCCGAAGACCGCTCTCGGAACGTGAACCGGAACGTTAGGTTTGTCTATAGCATTGTCTCAGTTACTGATGCACAGCACAGAGGAATGAATCAGACCCACCGTGCTTGCCACCAAAGCCCCAGAACGAGCGTGACTTGGCCTTCTCTCGCCGCTCGCTAGCTGACTCCGGAGTTGGCGCCTCTTTGCCGCCAAACTTGTATCCCGCTGGTATTGGAGTACCATTCATCGGTCCGGAGATCTTGACCTTGCCATGGGCATCCACCCTGGGTGTCTGTAGCACCGCGTCCTTGTCTGGTGAAGGAGTGCGCTCTGGGATGGGCGACGGCTTGAGCGGGTTCAGAGATCTGCGCCGGTCTTTGCGCCGTGCTTCAGGTGACACGAAGCCTGGTCTGCTCTTTGACGGTGCGGCGCGCTGGTCGACGAGATCTGGGTAATGGCCCATCTCGGAGTTGGCACGTTGACCGACAGGCGCGAGCACGTCCGGATCTTCTACCAATAATGGAGAGGAAACAGGCAGCGAGCTCGAGATTGGCACATCTGACGAAGAATGGGCTAGGTGGTCGATGTAGGATACTGGAGGCGCAGACCGCGCTGGGCTGGTTACTGAGGCGTCGTCCGGGATGGAGCCGGCCTGGAAGAGCTTCGCGTTACTCGCGTCTGGTGCCAGTTGCGCGATAGGGACAGCAGGCCCTCTGGCTATTTCCTCCTTCCGGGGTCGCCGAGTGGGCGTAGATGGCGCGTCCACAGAACTGGTGCTTGCACGCCCGATACCCGCCTGTGCTGCATTGGCGTTTTGGACCTGAATGACGCCATAGTCTTCGTCGTTATAGGTGCCTGTCACGTAGCGTACGAGCTCCTCGACCCAACTGTCTCTGTCCTCGTCGCTCTCAGCACAAAGTACGTGCCGTGGGTTGGTACCACCCGGTCCACGCTTTCCGCCTTCAATAATGAGGAAAGCATGCCTGTACTCGTTGTCTTCATCAGCCTCTTTCTTATCTAAAGCGCGCTGCTGGCGACCGATTTGAGCTCCTGTAATTGTGATCGAGCCTAGGTGTGTTCCACCACGCTACGTCACAGAAGTACATCAGCATCTGGATGACCAGCGCACACACAGGCCATACACGGCAACAGTGCGGATAAGAACCAGCAATGAGGTAACTTACACTTTCGTAGTATTCTAGCGAAGGACCCTGCAGCACGAAATACCGTGTCTTCCACCCTCCGAAGTTCTTGCCCCGCTTCGTGAGGTAGCCCTCTTTGTAGCCCGCTTGCGAGACCGGTTTCTGCGCGACACGCAGTATGTCCGTGGTGAAGAAAGCAATGACTTCGTCTTTGTTTTTGACGGGGAGTGCAATCATGGAACGAAGGAACTGCTCCAATGCCACCTATGCGTGGTGAAGTCAGCATCTGGATCGTCACAGACGGGGCAAATTTAGGCAGAAAGTAGGAACGGATCGTCGGAGGAGAGTGGCAGTCCGCATCCTCGATGTGGCCTACGTACGTGCGATCTGCATACGCAACCGCAATGAATTCGCACGAAAACCCCATACGGCACCGCAGATCGCGTCCCATACAGTCCACGAAAATGACGAACGAGGAACACGCACCTTCCGTTGATCGACCTTGGCTGGGGCGTGGTCTTTCCAGAGCTTGCCCTCAGGTAAGCTGACCAGTTTCTTTCCCATACTCCTTCCGATGCTCGCCCGAACACGCGAGTCGAGCGTGAGCACGTCGCTGTACAGTTTCTCCACCTTCCAACCCTCCTTCCCGCGTCCGGGGTTCACCGCGATGATGAACGACAGCACCTCCTTCCCGCGGTCATTCGGTCGGATGGTGGAGTTGCACACCTCAATGGTCGTGGTGGGCAAGTCGGTCGAGAGCAGTGGCAGCGCCCGGAAGTTTGCCTGCGACTTTTCTGATAAGGGCACCATAGAGGTCGACGAAGCCTGGGACAGCTCGGATTGCAGCGACTGCGACTGTGGGACAGACACAGTCGACTCGGCTGCGGACCTAGTCGTGCCATTTGGGTGGCTCACAGCGGTCTGCGACGTGGATGCCATAGAGGTCGTTTCGCTGCGGACACGGTGCAATGCTTGTGCCTGCTGTTGTTGTAACTGTCCGTGGGTGATGGTTTCTAGAACAGCAGGTGGTGATGTTGGCGGGAGAGGGAAATCTTCCACCACGGCACGTTTGCGATCCTTCCTTGCAAAGTTCGGTCCGATGGCGCCTTCCTGCTGCCCTTGATCATCTGGGTCTGCGCTGTCTACAGCAGAAGCTCTCCCCGACCCATTGACGCTATCATACGCACTGTCCGACTCGTCCAACTCCAAGAACTCGCTTCCCTGACCAGACCTGCTACCGCTCAACTGGTTTGGATCGTCGAAGGGATTTGGAAGGGAATCACTGCTTTGATCGGGGTAGAGAGACTCAGCCTGCTTTTGAGGCGACTCAATGCGTTGCTGGTACGGTGAGCCCGCCGGCTTCTCCGGAGAACGCGAACCTGAGCGTGCGGGAGGGAAGCCATGACTTGACAGCGGACTGGGTGCTGGTGACTCGCCCATAGTTGCATAGTATCGCTTTGTCTCCTCCGGTAACGAGACGTGTGACTCACGGGATGCTGAAGCATACAGGCGTACGGGAGGCGCCAGATCAACTCGGTCGTCCTCGTTCAACTCGACGGAGGACTTGGAGACGTCCTGTTCGCGCTGAGAAACGCCGTTCGGTATGGCCTGCGAATCTGACGCAGACTGGACGATGACTTGTGGGTGTGTTGGTAGCTCAGGTGCTCTGGACGACGGGCCAGCCTGTTGTTCCAAATGTGATTGTATGGAAGGTAGAGCCGTCATTGCATGGTTCGGGGATGAGGGGCCTGAGGACTTCGTGGCCAGTGACACGGGGCTGCCTAGGGTCTCCACAGGAGACTGAAAAGACTGGGGGTCGACGCTATTAGGGATGGGAAGTGAGCCGGTACGAACAGGACTCGGCGTATGCGCTTTTCTACCCTCTGGTGACCTCGCGGTTGACGGCGGGACGTGAGTTGACGTCGACGTTGCCAATGGTGATGCAGATTGCGAAGACGACAGATTGAGTTGGCTCGACGATGATGTTTGCGATGCCGATAAATAGTTATTAGATAGTTGGGAGGTCAAGGAAGGTATGTTCAGACTGTTCTGGGAGCCTTGACGCTCGCGTCCGCCGGTACGAGGGGTCGTCGTCGAGTCGTTCGGTGAGTGCTGAAGTGCGGGGAGATTGCGCTGCGAAGCTAAGCAAATCAAGCGTGGTCAGACCATGCAGCATACCAAGCAAACGGCCCAAGGGAGCGATACGGCCGATCGAACAATAAGAGAGAACGGAGACTTGCCTATATCATCTGTGTTCGACCGTAAGAGATTCGCCCTATGCTCGTTGCTCCCTCCTGCAGATCCGCCGCCACTTTCGTTGTTGCGAAGGTGCGTGTGTGACGCGGCGGACCTGAGCGATTCTTTGCCCTCACGCCTCTCTTTCTCGCGGTGCGCTTTGAGCAGCGCTTCCGTGTTCTCGCCCATGCTCTGCAGCTTCGAGCGGTACACGTCGCGCTCGCCGCGCACACGCTCGATCTCCTTCACAAGCTGGGCGTAGCCTGTGCGCTGTCGCTCGATGAGCTTCCATAGTTGGGCGTTCTGCGCAGAGAGAGTGTTGCGCTCCGTTACGGCGTATTCGAGTGCAGCACCGCTAGGGTCTGCGGACGTTGCATACGTAGAAAGCAGTCCTGACACCGTTAGCGGCGGCGTCGATGGTCCTGCTGTACTCGACGACCCTGATGATTGAGGAACGCGGAGCGTGCTGGGGGAAGATGTGGACATTTCCGACCGGTATGCCTGCGTTCTGTCGCGGCTAGGTGTGCTTTGCACACTACTTGGGTTCATGGCCACTACGGGCATCCAGATGGCATATATCGAATGCGGTCGCTTGCAATGTCAGTCGTCCAACGTCTGCTGAGGGCGTTTAAGGAGGGCTGGCGGCAACTGTTGGCGTGTGGGTGATCTGTCGTGTGCTGTCGTCAATTCGTGTACTGGCGGGTGATGTGTGAGCTCGTCGTCGAGGACGGCGAGCGGTATGATATGAGCAGAGTCGAGGACGACGAGGAGGACCAAACTCTGGACAGATCAAACGCGCAACGGGAAGTTGCGAGCCACGTGGAACCGAAACGTGAAACCACTTTCGACCGTTCCCCTCTTCAGGTCCTCCCTCTTTGTCTCTACACGTCCATCGTTTAGTAACAAATGCACGGCGGGGTCGTAGAAACATCGCAGTTCACCCCGAGACGTCTCAGACCCGTGATTCCGTCACGATCTGTGCTTTGCCCAGACGCGAACAATTAGGCGGTACTGATCCTACCACGCATCTACCAGACATCTGTTGCCATATTCTCACAACCTCCTCCCCAATCCACGGGCCATACACAGAGCTCCAATTGTCTGTGCATCGAGCGAGCAACCCGCGCAGTAGTTGGCCGCTAATTGTACGGCATGTTGCTACGACCCTCCTGCTCCGGCGGCAGTGGCGGCGCGTCAAGTGGCTGCCCGGTCTACTGGCAATGATGCCAGCTACCAGTGCAGTGGTCTTCGGCGCAGCCGCATTGGTACCTTATTCACCCTGCCTGCCGGTGGCGCTGTTCATCGACGAGGGTCCTCAATTGTGTCCGAGACACAGGCTCGTTGGTCTGCAAACGTGAAGGATACGCCTAGCACAGCGGACATCGACGGCTGTATGACCGGCTTCCCACCTCGACGCCACTATCAAACCTCAATTCTGCCCCATCGCGCAATTCACTGAGTCCGGCCAGACCTGGAGGGGTAAAGGTTGACGCAATACCCTTCGCCACTCAAGCATCAAGTCTACATACCAATCCGACGACATTCGGATCTCTCGCGCAGCAAACCTGCAAGGGCAGTCTTGTGGGTATGTAGCCATCTTGGAGGATGCACGGCACGCGATGGCATCTCTCATCTTTGATATTTTTACCAGCTGCAATCATCCTACACGGTAATTGGTGGCTTCTCAAGATTGTTGTCCTGACGCTACAATCATGCAAGTTAGTTTTATTTTCCAAGAGCGAACGGTGCGCCTCCCGTAAAGAACGCCCGACGATTTGTCTTTGAACCTTTGGTCTCTCATGAGACACAAGATCAGTGGGGTGCTCTCCCTTCAACACCTTGCATGCCCGCTTGCGACACCTGAGGCCTGAGGCTTGCCGCGAGACGTGTCCTTCGTGCCCGACGCTCAAGATCGCGTAGGGTCAGCACGGGACATTTGCCTTACCAACATTCAAAAAATCGCTACACGCACTCTACTGCCATGCATACGCATGTCTCAGCCGAGTACAAATTGAGGTCGAAGACTATGGGTTCCCCATCGCCATCTCTGCTATACACCGACTACACCGGCACTCGAAGAACCACCCGTCGCTCAGTTCCTTTTGCCGCTGCTGCAAGTCCATGTCCTCGACGCTTCCGTAACTAATGCACAGCTCTTCGCCTGCCTGCACATCCCTCGTCGTGATGAAGCGCAGGCGCCTGCCGATGCGTTCTTTGAGGGCGTTCGGCGCGCAGTCTGGTCACGGTACCGCGTCGCGAAGCAATTAACGCGCAGGTCGAGGCCACTCGTCAGCACGATGCCCGCCAAAGTCCAGAGAATGCCCACGCACGGTGATTAAAAAACGAGGGGACAGGATACACGCCGAATCCCAAGCCCTCACTCTCCGCCGTGACGGGCACCTCCCATATCCCAAAGGAATTCCCGGGGTCCACGCCGAGTGCGGTTCGTACGTTCGTGATTCTCACGACATCTGCGAGCCGTCGTAGTATTGAGGATTTTCCGTCCGCGGGGTACGCGCCAAAGTGTGCCTTGAGGACTTCGAAGATCCGGACGTGGTTGCTGAGCAGCTCCGGGAACTTGGTGACTTGGTGAAGCTCGCCGGACTGCAAACACGCAAAGTCTGCCCAGCGACAGCCGAAAGGAAGTGTCGCTGTGGCACATCTCATGTCCATGATCAACGCCGGGGTCGTAGCTAGGGTTTCCTGAGCGTAGTGGCAGAGAGCCATGAGGACGTATCGGGCTTGGTCCATTTCGAAGTCGTCCAGGTGTACGTTTTTCCATCGTCGAACGGTCTTTATATTCTTCTGCTGCCTATCAATATCGTCCCAGGCCTGTTCAATCTGCTGTGTCGTGAGTCCCTCTAGTGTGTCAGTTGCGTTTTCCTTGCCGTTCGCGTGTTTCTGGCGGACGGTCTCTAGTGTCCGCAGCAGCTCTGCCATGACATGGCCCTCTCGCTCTATCCACGCGTCCCTGCAGCTGGCGTCGCAGAAAAGGAGCCCCGCGCCCTCCATGAAATTCCTGCAAGTCAGAAAACCACGGCGGCCTCCGTCGTACCTCCAACATTCCGCGCAGACCTCGTTTCGAAATTGCTTGTACACGGTGCACGTGTACGGAGTCGCGACATCGAGGAGACACGTGCCCGCGGGGAGTGCATGGGTGCAGTGGTAGGACCTGCCTGTGACTGCAGAGACAGTTATGGCCAAATGGGAGCTCGGTACGCCGTTGGAGGGCATTTTGAGAGTGCGAGGAGGAAAGCGTCCGGTCTGAGACGCCCATTGACCAAGGGCCTCCGCAATCGCGACAGCCAATCAGAGGCCGAGTTTCCGAAATCTCTAGGGCCCACGTGGCGCCAATCCTCCACTATATTCGGTGAGGCGCGAATAGCCCGTCGCTCGTTTCACCGCCGCACCCATCTCCCTCGACCTCTCGCAGCACCCTCAGCTTGACCAGGACACCGTCAGTCTGCGAGGCCTCCTATCCAAACTTCCGAATTTATGCTCACCGCTGCTCGCTTGTCTGGTGCACGGGCGTTGCTTCTCTCGACCTCCGCTCATAGCGCAAGACCCCTCGCGACTAAGACTGCGAGCGCGATACACCTCAAGCCATATGCCAGGGATACTCGATGTATATCAAGCGCATCGGCACGTTTCCGTCCGGTGCACTCCTTAGCGAAGCGCAAAGCAGAAGAGGAGGATGCGGACACCGAGGCGGTCTCCGCTGATAAGTTTACATCTGAGTCTCTCGGTCCACGCGATCAGCATGAACATGCAGTCATTTCCGCTTTCGACCTATTCAGCATTGGAGGTACGTTTGTTAGCCCGGCTCTTCGCTCGATCCAGGACTGAACTCTGTACGCGTGCTGCCCACAGTTGGACCGAGCTCGTCGCACACCGTGGGGCCCATGCGCGCAGGCAGAATATTTATAAACGATCTGTTAGACTTAGAGCTGTTGGATAAGGTATGTCACCTTGCAGGTGTCTACTGTAGCGCGTCTCCATGAGATCGTGCAGGTTTTTACCATCAAAATTACTCTGTACGTTCTGCAAGTTCGAACGCGCTGCTTGACCACGGATGCTAACGGTGACAATGCCCTCGCGACAAAAGATATGGGTCCTTAGCCGCTACAGGTCAGTATCGACGCGTCTCCATTTTGGTATCTAACCAGTGACTCACGTTGCGATAGGCAAAGGGTATGATGTTTCTCCCGTCGTGGCGAGCGTAGCTAAGATATACTCTAGACATCACACGCCTCAGGCGATATTACTAGGACTAGAAGGTCAGTAGCTGTATACTTCTCTCGAGGTTCATCAATCTGATCTCTATTCTAGGCTCCGATCCAGAAACTATAGACACCGGTACAATACCCTCGCGCTATGCGGCTATTCAAGAAACGAAGACACTCATGCTTGGCGGAAAGCACCGTATTCACTATGATATGGACCGTGACATGCTGTGGCGCTGGGACCAAGTTCTCAAGACGCATCCAAATGGCATGCGCTTTTCGGTTTTCGGCGAAGATGGCGACTTGCTAGCGACCAACGAATACTTCAGGTACAAAAATAAGCTTACATGGCGCGATGCTCCACAGGTGCTAATAGAGTTCTAGTGTTGGCGGTGGTTTCGTGGTAAACGATAAGACGAAAGGTAGCTTTGATTGTTGTATCCTTTTTTGTGGGTTCTTATTGGCGTCAAGTCGACGAAAATCTATTCTACAAGGGCGTGGACAAGAGCAGTGTACATGGCGCACGACTTCACCAAAGTCATAGCTTGACCGAGCCCGAACACGGCAAGATAGATAACGACATCCCCGGTGATCCCAACCACCCACCTTATCCATTTACAGTGAGTTCTCGACGGACACCTCTTTTTCGATGGGCTAATGAAATCCTACCAGTCGGGAGACAGCTTACTGGCTCTCACACGTAAACACAACGTGCGTTGATCTTCTACATGATGAGATATGCGGGCTCATTCTGTTACAGCTGACCATCGCGCAAATTGTCTATGACAATGAGGTCTATTTTGGCTATTCGGACGAAGAGATACACCAGAAGGTATCTTTTGATTTATCTCCCAGTGGCGACACGCTGACAGAGATTTGTCGTAGTTGACGCGTATATGGGAAGTAATGGACGATTGTATCCGAATGGGCGTATCTTCGACGGAAGAAAAACTTCCAGGACGTATTGGTCTGCGGCGGCGGGCACCTATGCTATATCGGAGGCTCATGCGAGGGTGAGAACCGCTCCAACTGTCGAATGCTTCTCTACCATACTTAGATGCGAACCCAATCCTGCAGATTCTATCCCGGTCTATCACAGCCCGGGATGCGCTCTATCGGCGCAGGGTCTTCGCAGTCGTCGGGTGCCATCGACGCGCCGGAGGGCGAGGAATACACCTCGCACGCATCGTTCCACGCGTCCGCAGCGGACAACGATGCGAGGGCTGATACGCGCACCGGCAGAAGTTCCAGTGGTGAAATGACATTCCGTCGCAAAAACGGCACGCACGTGGCGAGGGTCGTAGGCAGCTTTGAGCATCCGATCTTACCCATGCCGCCAGTGCGTCGTTTGCTGTTTAATGCACCGACTCCGTTGTGGCTGACATTTATTTCGCGCATAGCGCAAGACGATGATACCTGCAATGGACTTCCTATCGTGTTATGCTATCGCCGTGAACGAAGTGAACGCCAGCGGCGGACGGATTGTTACATCACCAACGGTACGTGTGTGGAGGTCGTTCCTTTCTAAGCTGTTGCTGACGGGGTTCATTCCAGAATGGTGCCGCAGGCATTATTCCAGCCGTTCTGAAATACATCATTGAGGTGGGTGTTAGGCAACAAATATAACCGTTAAATTGGCTGATCGAGCATCGCGTCTGAAAGTTCGTCAGCGATGACCCAGAGAAGTCTGTTGAGACATTCCTATTGACCGCGGCGGTGCGCGAGATATCGATCCTATCATATTGCTTGTCCTTACATTGATGTTGCGTAGGCTATTGGTATGCTGTTCAAGCGTGGAAGCACGATCTCCGCAGCAGAAGGCGGATGTCAGGCTGAAGTTGGAGGTGAGTCCTGTGTTCAAGGCAGTGTTCGTTAGGATTTATTGTTCTTGCATCTGCTAGTGGCGTGTTCTATGGCGAGCGCTGGATTCGCGGCATGCATGGGAGGTATGCCTCCTCGTCTAGATAATCTCGCTGTGTGACTGACGACCTTTTCATTATAGCTTGTCCCGAGACGGTGTTGCAGGCACGTCTCATGCTATCTTCGCCCCGCTGAATTTAACGATTGACCTTCCACAGGCTGCTGAGATCGGAATTGGTAAGTTTACTGCGTGTATGTCACGGCAGTGCTGATGATTGTAGTGCAGAACACAACCTCGGATTGACTTGTGACCCAATCGATGGGCTCGTCCAAGTTCCGTGTATTGTAAGTCCGCCCTTTAGAATGACATCATCATCTCCCTGCTGAAGCATTCTCGTGCACAGGAACGGAACAGTCTGGGTGGTGCGTATCCCCTTGTTCGCAGGATCGGCAAAGTCTGACTTATCACCGCGGCAGCCGTCAAAGCTGTTACCGCGGCTCAGCTCTCCATGGCGGCCCAGAACGTATACAGCGTCACCTTGGACGAGGCCATTGAGGCAATGCGCCTCACTGCAGTAGATATGAGTGTGAAATACAAGGAGACCAGTCTCTCGGTGAGTGCCCTCCAGCGTCTCAGTATCCCAGATTACTGATCCTGAGTCGTAAAACAGGGTCTTGCTGTATGTATTGCCTCGACCGTTCGTCTCCGCCTCGCTGAACATCCGCTTCTGTCTTGTAGAGAACTGTGAAGATTCCTCTGACCGTGCCCGCCTGTTAGATTGGTTATGCGCATCATGGACCACCCGAACCGAGCCTAGACTTTATTCTATTAAACTGCTGGGCACCAGACTAGCCATCAGCTACTTCTTAGACATCCTGTTACACACACCCGGACTACATTTTTCATCTATCGTTTTTACTTTTGCTGCAGTTTATGCGCGCGACGCTGCCGTGATTCTTCAATCTCGTATCGAGTACGATGGCGGTGTGCTAAGCACAATTAATACTGATATTCTCATTGTCGTTCGGAGTGTCTACATCTCGTACGTCGTAGTATCGCCATTCAGGTCGTTGGCTCATCGTCACTCTCGCAGTATACCGACAACCCGCCTTGCAGCCCACGCAAAATTGCCCCGTTTTACTTCATTGGGGTAACGGTCCATCAGCACGAGTATTTGCCTGACTATAATATGGCTTACATTATTGCATAATTTTGCGATGTTGCGCTTCTACTTATGCAATCATGTTTGTCGACGGGGCCGTCACAAATACGAAGCACCACGTGCATATTACCTCGCTCGCCTGCAACTTCGTTCAGTTTGAAGTCTCCTATCCTCTCCGCAGCTATTAATGCTTACGCTGCAGCTCGACTGTCCGTGACCGTTCAGGCGTTGTAGCGCTGATTCAGCGCGTCCCAGGGTTTTATGGTGCGTGATCCTTAATCTATCCTTCAATCTGCGTTCTCACAAGACAGTGTAATGAATACAGAGCTTGCCACCGGTGTTCAGTTTCATCGCCGTATATCAGTAGAGGGCCCGCTTATGGGACTCATCATCCTGACCCCTCCCATGCACCGTAGTTGATCATCTTCATATCACCTTCCGACTCAGCTACGGAGCCACAGAATCATGATGCGTTACGATGCTTCGCATCATACTATATGGGAACATATCAATATCGCCGCCGTTATATTTTGGTCCTCAACTCACACATGCACGCTCACCTCCGAATTGTAGCCATGTCTTCCCTCCCTGCGTTTCCCAACGCCATCGCTTCCCAACTGCAAGCCCTTCAATACACGAATATTGCTGCATTGACGGCAAGTACTTGTATACTGCGTGACTGCCATGACACAGTTTGACACTCTCCGCAGGCATTTATTTGGGATTGGTTAAGTACCCTCCCCGAGGAGTACCGCATGATAGGCCTTGGCGATTTCCGATTGGTTACAGCTGTGTATATTATTGCGCGGTGCGTGAGCCCATGCGAAAAGAATCAGGTCTCACATAATTACGACAGCCTCTGCTCGCTCAGCTATATAATATTGGCCGCCGTGTATACGAGTAAGCGATCATCTCAGACACCTCCTCAGAGCATGGTCTCATGAGCAATTCTAAGTTGCAGACATCAGTGATTGTGACGCCACCATGAAAGGACTCGGTGCATTGGGAGCCATCGCAGTACCCACAAATTCCTTGCTCATGTTCTACCGCGCGAAAGCGGTCTTCGCTCAAGACAGACGCGTTGTGCATGCGTTCGCCTTCCTCTGGTTTCTAGTGGCGACAGGGTCAGTCTGCACACCCCTGGGAGCCGGGGGCATTCGTATTGGCTCCACGAAGAAGTGTGCCATAGGCGAAATCAAAGCATTCGGTCCCATCGGACTTGTGTTCTCTGCCGTCAACGATACGCTCGTGTTCATCGCCATAACATATCGCCTCCTCACCTATCATAACGCAAGTCTATGCTCATCCTCTCGATTGCGCTCTTTTTGGAGGGGTGATGGAATGGAGCGTGTATCAAAATTGTTGTTACAAAGTGGGCAGATCTACTATCTGTATGTCTCGATGCCTCTCCTGGTCATCCTCTGGCTGATCCGCTTCTCAAGCGCGACCGCTGACCTGAACATCGTGACGCTCGTCGCCCTCATGGCGCCTTCTTTCTCATCCCCCCTTCACGTTCTACTCACCGCCCCAAACATGGCGATCACCAACTCTATGCTTTGCCGAGTATACAGACAACTCAAGCTTGGTGTTCTCGTAGAACACCAGGTCGCGCCCACCGCATAGTAGCTTACTGCCATACAATTGCTTCCGCGCTAAAGGCCAACACAATATTCCCGTACATACGATTGCAGTGTGCTTCAGCCTGGTACTCGCGATTTGGTGGCGGGGTATAAAGAGGTCTCGTTGACTTAGTGGTCCGGGATGGTATATAGAAAATGTTGATGAAGCCATTCGCGGAGAACAATACAGTGTGCGTGTTGTGCTCCGCATCTCCAGCTCAACTGAAAATTGTCGTTCTCGTAGAAGAACCGGGGGAGGGCAATCTTAGACTGAGTGGCGTAGTGACAGTTTGGATGTGGCGCGCGACCGAGATGACAAGATTCAGTTGGGGGAAATGGCTTTGATGGGTGGTCATGGACACAAATCTAGTCTTGACTCAATGAAAATTCATTGGGAAAGTTCAGTCGCGATGGCACTCAGAAACGTCGGACAACATTGCGCTGCAATGGACACGGTACTCATGAATGTGAAGGCACAAGAACTTCATTACAGTGTTCAATGTATGGCAAGATGACCGAGTGGTCTAAGGTGTGTGACTCAAGCGAAAGCTTGCCAGCAGAGCTGGTTTCTCATCTCCGCATGGAGGCGGGGG